>RJWH01004697.1:0-99059 GCA_004363575.1 Solenodon paradoxus
GATGCAGATACTAAACAGAACAATTCAAAGTTAAATTTAGTTCTGTGTTAAATTTAATTTAGAATTTTCTATGAAGCACTTTTCTGAAAATGTTTGACAACTGCATTGTTAACTATAACTTCGTTTTTACCCTGAGATTTAGGAAGTGTCTCAAAGTAGCTATGGTCATAGAACCATATATTTTACAATCAGGAAGACCTCATCAGGTAGTTTTCCATAGGTGTAAGGCTATTATATGCTCCCTGAGATGAATTGTTTTGATGTAAGTGAACAATATTAGCCATGTTAGGTTTACTGAATTCAACATTTATTTAGAGGTTAGTTCGGGTTTTCTGTACTTGGGTTTTCTTTGGAATAGTACGCTTGCTTATTTCTATAACGCTGTTTCTTTGCTTTTTTGATGGTTTTTTAAAATCTACTTTTATAATTTTTTTTATGGTCTTTACATGGCTTCTTAACTTCTCTGCTTTTTGGTGTATTTCAGTCCTATCAGTTGTTATTTTTTTCTGCCAGCCTGATATACTGTTTTTCTATAAATAAAGTCAAAATGAAATATAATTTCAAAATATTTAATAAATCTTAGATATTTTTAATGACAAATCCTTTAGAACTTCTAACCTCTCTTAAACTTCCCGACAAAGTTGTTCTTAGAGTGAAATTGAGACTCAAAGGGATTTTTAAATAGCATTCTTGGATTTACTGAGTGACAGAAATTAGATGTAGGTTTATTATTTATTTCATAGTTGAATCTTTTAATCATTGAAATGCTGGAATTCAGTCTAGTGAAGGTAGTGGAGGAGAACAGGAATTAAATTGGCAGGGTAGGCCATATTTTTAGAGGAAAAAAGTGGGTTGTAATAATGGTGTGAAATGGAGTTCTAAATATTGTGGTTTATGGCAAGTTAGATAAATCACAGAAATTTATGGTATGCTAGATCGGGAGTTGTTTAGAAAGGCATATTAAGTTGAAAGCTCAAAAAATCCTAAACAGTTTTCTGCCTCTGTTGTTTGTATAATCGAATGAAATAGAATACTTCAATGTTTCTGTCAAAATATATAAGACAATTTGAAACACTGAGAAGATTATCTTTATGGCAGAGGTCAATATACTGTTCCTTCACCCAAACTTAATTGGCTTACAGCTCTTCAAGATCTAGGAAACAGGAGTTTACTGTAGAATGTAGATATCTAGTCAAAGGAAGGTGTCTCCTCATATACGCCTCTTTTCTTAAATCACTGAGGTCCTTTACTGGTACCTGTCGGTTGAGGCAGCTGTAGAATTGGCTGTCTCTCCAGTCATTGATCTTCAGGTTGTCAACCTGCAAATGTTGGGAGTGGGTGACTGAGACTGCATCTCACTGGTTTTCCATGAATAGTAAAGCAGAGCACTCTTCCTCTTGATCATTTGAATCCATCCTTGTTTCAGGAATGTGGACATTCTTAGGCTGAGGATGTTGAATGGTGGAGAATGTCATTGGGTCCTACAGTAGATTGATGTGGGATTGGAAGAGAGAGGAAGGAACATGCATAGGGAAAGAGACAAGTACTTAGACACTCATTTTAGAGCAGTTTCTCTCGTGAATTTTCTTGACTTCACATGATTGTTAGTTTATGAAGACCTGAATAAGCCAGGGCTTACTAAGCAACTAAAATTTGGTTTATGTTTTTAATGGAACTGTACAGGCTGGAATGTATCTGAAGGCAAGCAGGCAGGAAGGCAGAAAGAGAAGTGCTTCTTAATGTTATTTTCATTTAGTCATTTACTCTGGTTGTTTCCCCCAGGCCTTGGACCACTGGGGCACACTGACCAGAATTTTTATTGTTTACTTCAATCTCTCCTGGAATGAAATAGCATGAATTAAACAATACAAATTTTCTCATTTGAACTTTGATGATTCAGCTTTCAAACATTTCATGGGGATCTACTAGTGTATTTAAAGGAGGGGATGTGTTCTTAATAAGTGGTTTTCAGGTTGAAGAACCAAGATTGCCATTTTTGACTGTGATAAATTAGTCTTTGAACAAGGCACATGAAATGGAGAAAGGGCTGTGCATTTTCCCAGCTTTTATTAGTTGATGGATTTCATGCAGTTTTTGTAATAAAATTAATGTCAGAAATTATTGGATTTTCAGTTTAGTCTTCCAGACTTGTTGAGAACAAATTATTTTTGCATTCTGCTGTTTTGGCTTTCGTTTATTTGTAATGAGAGCTACAATGGATCTCTATTGAGTATTGTACAGTTAGGGAGTATGGTAGGGCAGAAAGAGAAAAGTACACAGTTTTTAAGAGATAGAGGCCAGATTTTAATTATATCAAGAGCCGACATTTAAAATGGAAAATCGATAACTTTTACCTAATATATATATATAAATATTATAGAAATGGAATAACTCAATTTGTTTTATATTTTATCTGTAAAGCCCTTCTGGCAAAACTGGCATTAATGATGCATGTCCTGTGTCAGATGATGAAGACTTAGAATTTGAACCCAAGGTAATATTCTCTCTGGTAGACCTAATTTTCTTACTCTGCATTTGTTTCGTCTGTAATGTTACTCTTAAAATTAGCAGTATTCTACTTATCAGTCTTTCATGTTTGTAATGTAAAATTGATTTTCAGATCTAGAAACATTTCTTCACTTTCTTTTCTCGGTTCTTTTTCCTTTGTAAATACTAAAATTAGGAGTTATTAAAAGTATGGGGTGGAATATCTATGGTGATAGTTAATTATATTGCGGAAAACTTCCCAGAATGAAGGAAGAGGAAATTTCATCCAGAATAAGGAAACTTAGTGTCTTTTAAAACCTTAATAATGTAACATTTAAAATACTGAATGATTCGATTTGCTTATGATGTACATAATGGAATATTCTGTTGCCGTCAGGTGCTAAAATTAGAGAACAGACATACTTCTTTTCTGAGGTATCTTTTGCTATTTGTATTTGTTATGGGATGTTTGTTTCCCCTTATTTCTATCTTTGGATCATTTTTAAACTAAATTCTAATTAGAAATTATACCTATTTAGAAATAAAAAGTGTTTCCAAAAATTAATATTGGAAAGAAATTTCACAGTGTTCTCTAAATCTTATCATTAAATGTATACATGTGGCTCTTTATCCAATTGAAAATGATGTTTTCCTTAAAATCACCAAATCTAAAAGCAGGCACTCAATATTCACATGATAAAAAATCAAAATTCAGAAATATTTTGCATTATAATTTAGAAAAAAATATCTACTTAGGGTCCTTTTATATTTTTCTACTATTTTAAATTTCATATTATATTTATTTAAAATTTATTTGATAGGTTCGGTGCATCAGTAATGGCGCATAGGAAACACAATTTACATATACAGGATCAACTAGATATACTTTTGCCAGTAAGAAGTATTTTGATGTTTTTCAATGTAGCTGAATCAACTGACAGATGGAATTGTATATAAATCAACTTTATAATTATATAACAAGCACACTATGTCTCATAATTAAATCTATTTGAAATTCTAAAACTGTGACTTAAATCTCTTCCCTTTTTGTGGGCAATACATATATCACATGGGTCATTTTGAGGAAATATGTCATATATAAGAAGCAAATAGGAAATCATCCAAAATTTTGTTACTGTGTATGTTTTTATACTCTGATAGTAAGCTTAGTATTTTAGACTGGAACTTGTCAACCACATTTTTAACCAAAGTCTGTGTCATTAAGTATATATTTTCAAAACATTTTTCCTCAAAGTTCTGATTGCTAATTGTAACGTCATGTGGAAAATTGCATAATGAAATATTTATTTTTCTATTTACTAGTGATTTACAGCTTTCCTGTAGTGACAGGTGACCATACTTCTAATTAAATTACTTATAGAAAATAAACTTTTTACAATATTAGTTATAAAGAAATAATTATAGTGCCACAAATTAGTAGTATAAACAAATCAGTAGTACTAAACAAATCAGTAGTACTAGGGTTATATTGTGAATTAAAGCTCCTCATTATGAATCTATATATATATATCTGCATATATTGTACAAAACACTTGGGATAAATATACATATATGTATTTCACCTTATACAAGAATATTTGAAAACAATCGCCTTTAGATATTTAACTGATTGGGAGCAATTTATTTATTTTGCAATCTAAGGCGTCAGACTGAAACTAAAATATTTGCCTCCTGTCAGAGCTAGTCCCTGAAACTATAATGAATACAAATCCATTCTTAAAACTCTACCGATTTAAATTTCTTCAGATGCCTAGTTTTAGTAATACTTCAAACTACTGAAAGAATATATTTTGTTTTTTGATATTTTTATAAAAGGGCCAGACAGCTATTAGTGTACTAATTAAGTTTAAAGGAAGTAGAATTTGGGGGCTCCATATGTCGTATCTCATAGAGAGCAGTTTAGCAAATGGCAGGATCCAAATACGTGTCTAAATCTGAGTGACTCTAAAACATGTGCTCTGTGTGATTTCTGTAAGGTCAGAAAGGATTTGTGAATATTTTAATTAATTTGTCAAATTTGATACTTGTTATTTTTTCTAGAATGGTCCAAAACCAAACTTAGGCGAGCTAAAAATTCCTCACCGATCCAAGAAAAAACAGTAAGTTATGTAAACACATACAACCTTTGGATAGTCAGTATTTTGAAATTACCCAAATTTTATGCTTTCCTTACTTTGTTTTTAATGTAGTAGAAGCACAATGTGATTTGGTTCATACTCACCCAGAACCATCAGTGAAAGGCCATGACATTCCTTATTCTACTGCTCCATCATCACCGAAGTTGCCTAAGAAACATTTTACCAGGTCTTTATTAATGTGTAAACAAATTGAGGTAAGATTTTGGGTCCCCATTTTTCACAAAACAAATAACCCGTGATCCTTATTGATAGTATGATGAAAAGAATATTAGATAGAAATGAAAATCCTAAAGTCCATAGAAAACAAGCATAATAACAAGAGAAGTATATATGTAGGATTGAAAATTGTAAAGGTTGGGAAGAGAAACAATTGCTCTCCATGTTTTATGGAAATAAATAATTTGAAAATAGTGAAAAACTAGATGATTATGGAAAAGAAGAGAAGGGGGTAAAGGTATTTAGAAAAGACAAGTTAAAGATACCTCAGGAGTATAAAGATGAGAGCTTATAAAATTCAGAAGTACTACTGGGATGCAGTAAGAATAGGAACACTATAAAATTATATATGATAGAAATTACTTTCAATGCAAATTAAGATGCAAAAACCAAGTAATAAAAACCTTCCCATATGCTCTTTAATGACTTAGAGCTGCTTTTAGTGTAGACCTGAAGTAAAAACTTAATGCTCACTACTTTGAAGAGTAATTAAGTGATGTCATATATTTAATTTGGCAAAATCTTTGTACATAGATAATATAAATACAATATAAAGTAAAATTTATTTTGGGTCTTTTATTAATCATAGTTTATGAATGTGAACCCTCTGTGTTTTGTCGTTTCTACCTTACTGTTTGGTTCATGATTAAATAACTATTTTACCTTATTGTTCAGTATAATCTTGATAGTGGTTTTCAGATATTCTTTGAGACAGGAATAGAAATAAGTCAGCATTTTATTTATTTTCTTCGTTAATTGATATATGCATATTCCACAGGCAAATGAAACCTTAAACCTTATTAAATGAGAAGATAAATGTAAGTTATAAGTCCAAAAGATTGGGAATTAATTTATTCATAGATTCTTAACTTTTGTTACGTAATAATATGCGGAAGACAACAACAATGAATGAAATTACAATATGCTATATTTATCCTAGTCTAAATTACCTGTTATAGAATAAATTATGGAGAGATTTTAAGCATAGGTAATATTTACAGAACATGAGCGCTGTTGTAATATATTTATAATGGTTTATTTAATACAATTCTTAAAAATGCATTAACTTCATATTTATATATATTTATAACTGAAACTGAACATTTAACTGAAACATAACATTTAAATTCTTTCATAACTGAATCATAAATATACTGGTGACTTTCTTTTTAGTTTCTGTCTTCCTTATATGACTATTGGGTCCACTGGCTAAAAATGGATGTATTTGAAGACTTTTAAATCTATTATGTGTATAATTATAGTTTTAATTAGTTTCATATACTAGTTCCTTTACCAATCTTTGACCAACTAAACTGTGGAAATAAATAAAGGAAGTATTTTCATTAATCTTGAAATTTTTATTGCTATAATATTGAAGAAATATTTTCACATATGCATGTAACCGTGTGTTTGATATCCTTTAAACATGTGTTCAAATATATACAATTAACCCTTGAACAGCACAGGAGTTGAGGTGCTAATGCTATGGAGTCTATACGTATATCCCAAAATATGTAAATACATGCATACATACGCATGTATGCATGTTTGCATTTTTTAATCTCCTCTACCAGCCCCAATCCTGGATTTAGAACCATGACCTAGATTTGACATTGTCTGAAACATAGCTCCCTACAACTTACAAGTGTGCACCAAAATCCATATTTAATTTACAGCCAACACTTGATATGAATGTTTCTGACATTTTCAGTGGACTGAATCCATGACTGTGGATACCACGGAGAAAAAATAGTCAAGTATACCTAGATCCGTGCAGTTCACACTCACGTTGAAAAATTGATGCTTCATTTCTATTTTCCATGCTCCTTTTTTGATTTTCAAAATTTAGAGTTATGTTTACGTTCATATTTGTGATACCAGTATTGTATATTTTACTAATATTTATTGAATTAATATTATATGAGTATCTTAGCGAGGTGTAATCTATCCCTACCCCAAACGTATTTATCCATATCTTTCTTCTAACTGCCCTAGGTTCCTCAAACAGGATATGTTTCCAAAGATCATTCTGTTTTACCTTTTCATTGTTCCTGACTCTTTTAAAATTACTCTCATCTGCTTTTGCAGTCATACTGTTTATCACATCATTGAAACTTTGAGGCAGAAAAATCCAGAACTCCAACCTTTCATGAAATTACCATATCTACATCCTCACCATGTTTACTATTTTCTATGTCCATATCTTTCTTTCATATGTGGTTACTGACATTCACTTTAGTTATATTTTGAAATGCAATTTCCACTTCCCCCTTAATGTCTTGACAGTGCTACCACAGCAATCTTTCTAAATTATATCTTCAAAAATGTAAGTCATAGCCTTATTTCTGAGATTGTCATTCCATGCAGACGAATTTCAAGTTCAGAGACAGGCATGACAATGGTTTTTTGGACTTAATTCTGAGTCTCTAGCATTATCTCTTTTCCTCCCATTCCCATGACTATGTTCCAGTTTGATCCCATTACTCAGCTGCCCTCACTATGTTGTTTTATTCCTCATCAATTTGTTCAGACTACCCTTTCTACACTGCCCTTCTCGCCTCCCTCTGTACTTTGTATATCTTTCACTATAAAGCCTTATTTTTCCAAAATTTCTTGAGATTCCCAGGTACAAGTGACTGTTTTAAGCTCTGTGCCCTTAGCATATCTTATTCATTTCAATGGCAGAACTTAGTGAATGGTGCTTTTTTGTTACTGTTTGTTCTATATCTAAAAAATTACTAGAAAGAATATAAACAGTATCTGTCTGTTGTTTACATTTCCAGTTTCACCCACTCTAGTGTTTATGATTTGAGAGATCCAGTGATCTGGCATGTCTTATTGAATGGCTATTGAATGAGCAAATGAGCAAATATTATTTTTTTCTCAAGTGGAGCTTTTGGTTTATTTTATAGGAGAAAGCAGCAAGATAAGGAAGTGGAAAAAAAGAAAATGGTATTTATGGCATTGAATGTGCTCCAGAGGAGCAAACAAGTAATGACAATTTGATTTATGTTGATGGAGCACAAAATAATAGAAGTGGTAACTTGGTGAAATGCTCTGAATTTTTCCTCTGCTTAAGTGGTAGTATACACAAGTCTAATATCTGTAGGTAGATCAATATCCATTTATTTAAAGCATTTTACTTTTGTTGTCTTTCTTGATAAGAATCCCAACTAATATCAACTCTTTTTCTTAAAATGCTTTAAGCCTCTGAATGTTTCTTTCTACTATTACTTTATAAAAAATCCTTTTATGGAGCTAGAGCCTGTATATTTCTTTAAAGTTCAGAGTAATTCATGTTCACATTAATATATCCATGATTGCATTTCATAGATACAATGTCAGCTTTACAACTGAGGGAAAAGAAAGCTATAGAATCACCTGGGGATTCTGAGGTACTGTACTGTACTACTGTTATTTTTAAATAAAAGCATTGAGTGATGTTTAGACATAACAGGACAAGTGTTGACATTCACTTCTCATCTTTTTATGTGTCCATATAGATTACTTTATTGTATATTTATCCTATATTTCATAAAAAATAAGTATGTGTTAAATAAGCTACTACTGCATAGTACTTGTCTGCTAATTTGCAAGACTTGAGTTCTGAATTGGGTTCGTTAGTGAACAACTAAGGCTTAGAAGTTATAACAAATCAGTTTGAGTTCTGAAGTTGCAGTTCTATTATTCCAGTTCAACCTGTGTTGGTGCCAAATGTCTTATTATACATTAGTATTTATGTCGATGTACAGAGAGAAAAAGTTTGGACTGTAGTTTCTGACAACTGTGAACTGGAAAAGATTACAAAAAATCTTAAATATTATTATGCTTGGATCATAAAGTACATCTGCAAAGAATATTTCAGGAGAAGAGAAATGGGAAATAGGATAGTAGGATTAAAATAATTGATATTCAGTAAAATGATTTTGGATAATAAAATAGATTACATCATTGTTATGTTTGCTATCCTTTTAGTAAGGTGAATATAATGTAATGATGGCTTATTTTAAGTTAAAAACTGGA
The DNA here is from genome assembly GCA_004363575.1 of Solenodon paradoxus. Lineage (NCBI taxonomy): Eukaryota > Metazoa > Chordata > Mammalia > Eulipotyphla > Solenodontidae > Solenodon > Solenodon paradoxus. The sequence continues at coordinate 8,886 of RJWH01004697.1, forward strand.
AGATGTAGGGCATGATGCCTTAGGTTAAGTCTGTGCTGTATAACAGTGCAAAGGGCGTATTTCAAGTCAGAAGACGTTACCATCCAGGATTTGACACTTAATTAGGTATCAATCTTGTGAAAATTTTCATTAACCGTCTTGTATATCAGATAATTGGAAGTGTACTAATCCCTACCTCATAGGTATGCGTAATCAAAAGATTTGATTAAACCTCATAAACTTTGTAAACTTGAAACTGTTTAGGGTGCTATAGAAATATAAGAAAATGATCACAGTTATTTAATGGATATCCATATATCAAGGACAATGTTTTAAGCCCCAAAGACAACAAAATGTCAGCAGTGTCTAAAAAAGAATAGAAAAGTTAGAATAGGCATGCGAATGTCTAGTGTAATTAAACTTTATTAGGCTATGGTTAGCGATGGCCTATAGGTATATAGGCAATGGATACTTAAGGACTTTCAATGAGATTGTAAATCTGTTGATTTTAAGTTAACCAAATGTTATTGGTTACCAACAATATGCTGGGCAGGAAGTCACGAACATGCAAGTTGAGGGGTTAGGCTGTGGTGGTAAGAGCAAAAGTGGTAGTAAATGAACCATTTTATATATATATATATATACATATATATATATATTCAGTGCTTATATAGAAAAATGGGGAACATTAGGAGAGACAATTGAAGGAGTTCATTGTTAGGAAGGGCTGCAGAGGGAGAGTGGTCTCTGTATTTGACAGAAGCTACCAAAAGAAGAATGAGAAGGGATTCTTGTAAAGGTCTGGGAGAAGGCACTCTGGGTGGAAAAACAATGGATCGTATGTCCGTTTTACTCGAATATCTTGGAATGACCAGGATATAGAAAGTATAATAATCAACATGATCATTCTTTTATTGTTGTGTGTAGAAAAGAAACTGTGTATAAGTACCTTGTTATTTTCAAATGGCTAATAAATAAAGTATTTTCTTCTTCGCTTAGTAAAGATAATTATTTTTTGAGGAGTTGCATACTCTGTGAAATTTCTGCTACTAAGTAAATGGAATTTAAAGTTTGTTTTAACAATTGTTATTATTGATCTATTTTCATGTCAATAAAAATTTTATGAAATATGCAGATTATTCCAAGAGTTTTTTATCTAAATGAAGCAGCTTTCTGAGTTCATCTTCTAGCCTTTGTGATGTATTCTAATGTTCCTTATCATGCCATGCATCTTATTTCAGCACTAACAGTTTTCATTAGAAATATTGTTCGGTTTGTATACAGATTAAAACATTTTTAAATGTCATTTTTATTTTGGTGACTAATGCAAAATAGAGTCAGGGTATTTTCCCTATGAAAATATTTAATCCAGCCTTCTATGATCAATTTAAAGTATCCATGGCCAAATGAAGAAAAAAGATAAACTTGATCTGGAGAGCATGAATGTTTGTGTGTGTTATAAAAAGCATTAGTTTTCTATACATGCTCTTATTCATCCAAATTCTTAATTGTTTTAAGGGAGGCAACACCAAATTTTTCTTAGAAAAATTTCTATTTGATTATCGATATCAATTTTAACAGCATATCTCTGAAGGTCTTCCTAAGAACTCCGTTGATCATTTGACTGTGGCTGTCAATCAAAGTGGAAATAGTATATTAAATGGACACATGGGAGGTAAGAACTGTGTTTTATTAAAATGTCACTTGACAGAACGTTGATTTAAACTGGGGAAAATGGTGTATTGTAATAGCCAAAGAAATTAGTCTGTTACAGCTTATGAAGGAAAAAGAGAACTGACCAGGCGGTAAAGTACCTAAGATTTGGCAGCAAAAGATAAAATTAAGAGTTGCTCTGAATGATAAAAATGATTAGTTCCTTTTCAATAAACTGTTTTATTGAGAGTCAGGAAATAAGAGGAAGTGTGATGAAGAATGAGAAAGAGGTGGTTGGATGCAGCTGGGGTCCCTGCTCTGTCAGGATAGTATCGCACAAGCACCAGTATGTGACACACAAGGAAATTTTATTTTCCAGCAAGAGTAAAGCAAAGAAAAGTCAGGTACCCTTCAGAGAAAGATAGGGCAGCTGTCTGAAGGAGGCAGGTGTCTGCCAAGAATGTAGGCTTCCTGCTGGGCACTCACCTGAGAGAATTAGGGACAGAGTCTAATGCCACCATATTGGGGTAGGGAGAGGGAAGATGGGGGGGGCCATGCACCATGACCTAGGGAAAGTCAGCCAAGGGGACAGAGGCTGGGTTGGTTCATGAGAACACCCACAGAACCATTTTTTCTTCAAAGGAGAGATGCAGTGGGAATGAAAAACGACAGTAGGCAAGAAGAAAGCAGAAGACATTTTAATTTTATTTAGTTATTCTTGCTCTTTCTCCCTGATTTTGGGTCGTGAACCTATGCCCTTGGACTCATGCAGACACCGCCATATTGATGTAGCCACTAGTCCACCAGATCACACTCAGAAGGAATCCAGGTGAAGGATACTATCGATAACTTGTTGAGGCAGTTAGTCCCCTCCTTTTTGAGGTTTTCAAGTTGATATAACACTTGAAATGATTCAGTCTATTCTTCAACCAACTGAGAACCCAGGTAGGAGCAGGGGTTTTCTATCCAACCAGTTTTTGATAGGGACCTTTTGTGGAGAAGCAGGATTCAGACTCATTTACTAGAACTTTGCTTCCACTCAGAAGCTGGGGAAAATTAAATATACAGGTAACTCATTATAACCCATCTCTACTTCCCTCTTTAACTTGTCTGACAGAATAGAGATTTGAAACTACAAGGGAACTCAGATAGTGAGGTGCTCATGGTTAAGTTATGGAGTTGTGATAGGTAAGATTCCCAGTGTGAGCTGCATGCATTTGCAGATTACCCAAGGTACAAGGCCAGGAGGCTCTTGATGTGTCTCTAATGAAAGATATTGTGATTGATTAGGACAAGTTAGAGACCAATTTACATAGTTTTATTATTCACTGCAGTGGCACATTTCTCACTCACCTCGCTTTCCTTGGGGAGTTACTTTATTTTTTAACAGTATTAAGGAATTGGGAATTATTGTTCATAAAACTCCATGGTAGATGGGAAAATAAAATGATTAGATAGCAGCACGAGTAATAAGGTGAGTAATACATCTCTACAGAAAGTGGTTCTAACAAATAGGCGAAAGATCTGTTTTTACCTGGGTCCTATTCCAGCCATCACAGGGAATAATGAAGGCTAGAGAAGAATGTGTATATTGTTTAACATGGGCAAATAAAATAGTTGTTTACACGAAGGTCTTGCTTGTTCTATGGAGGAATAATTTAAATGTGATAAAATATAACACAAAGTAAGCTTACAATACCAGAACTTGTTTGAAGAGCAGAGAGTATTTTCCTATTTTTGCTGTTTTCTTCTCTGTTGGGAAGACACTGTGGTTTTGGGCATCTGATCGTGCAGAGCTACATGTATGGACCCAAGAGCATGTGGCCACCTATACATTTATATACTTCAATGTCATACACAACATGACTACTTCATAGGATAGTTTGTAGGCCAAAAGATGAGAGCAGAGTCATGGGGAGATGAGGAAGCTGTAACCTGAAAAATGTTCATTGGAATTGTATAACTTCTAGTTCAGTTTCAGTTTGGGGAAGCAATCCTGTGGAACTTGAAGCTAGATTCCATAAGGGTAAATTAAGGTAAAAGTATTTGAAAACAGACCCAATATAGGTCATGGTTTCTTTATTTTTAATATTTTAACACAGGTACCTTGTTTAATTCAAATAAATGGAAACCATAAAGAAAGGGGGAAAGGAGTTGGGTGGGAAAATTAGGCAAAGGTCCCAGTGATATGGTGAAGCGCATAATAATTGAACTGCTCGTAAGAAACTAAAGTAGTAGATACAGGTGTTGATCTATGGTGATGCACAGCTCAAGCCAGTATATTATGATGCAATGTTACTTCAATAAAATTAAAAGAAAAAGAATAACATTCTGAGTAGTTGGTCTGAGTTGTGTCTTTGTAATTGATTCTCACATTATGCCAGTGCGGCAGATCCACAGACCTGAGTAGCAAGCATGTAGACTTCCATTTAGAGAAATCTGGAAGAACCATTGCATATTTGCAACAAAACAGTATCATGGAATGTTTTTCCTTTGTTTCTGTTTCTGGACATATTTATAACCAGAGGAAAACAGATGGGGAAATAAAAATTAGACAGAGAAGATATTATTGCTAAAAAAGGGGACTGATCCATTTTGGGGACACATTAGAAATAGATGATGAGAGTTGAAGACTCAGGACCACAGATGTAGAGATTTCTTTGGAACCAAAGGGAGATAGTGATGGAAAGCAGGAACGAAGGAAAAGCAGTAGTTGGGCAGTTTTGGAGATGATGAAGTTTGAGAGCATTTGGTTTAGAGGGATACCACACATTTGCTCTGAAACCAAACATTAGATCATTGCTGCTCCAAAAAAGCACTGGAAGCAGGAGAGTGTGATAGAATTGGGATGATCTTAGCCACATAATCAACCTACTCGTAATGATCAAGCACAAAATATATGTGTCCTGTTTGTTCTCTAAATAGATTGATTTCTGTATGGAAACATTGACTGATTGTTCTAAGCTATTTTTGGATAACATTGTTTCATAAAAATTCCTTACAGGGTGCCGATTTGTGGTTCAGGAGGCTTTGAAACTTGTGTACAAATCACATGCAGCCCAGGGACCATGGTTTTTGACTTGTGAACAGGGTGACAAACCAAAACAATACACAACTAATTAAATAAAGAATATTCTTCCCCTCCCTCCCTCAGTTCCTCCCTCCATGCTTCTCTCCCCCTTTCCTCCCTCTCTCCTTCCTTCTTCCTCCTTCCTTCTGTTCAAACCTCTCCCTTCTTTTCTCTCTTTAAAAAATTATTTACATGCTAAAATAAAGTACAAGTCAACCTCATTTTGTAAATAAAAGAAAATATGCCTTTTCTCTAAGTGATTTAAGTGGTAAAGTTGTTATTTTTGTAAACTTACACTGACGTTGATTCTAAAAAAATTTAGTATCTATTCTGTCGCTCATTTTTCCCATTTGGATAGGAGTATTTGATATGAATTATTAATTCAACTGGACTGTAATCATAGCTATTTGGTAAATTAGTATATAAATTGAAGCACCTTATATATAATTTTAAAATAATGATTTAAATGATTCTGATGTGTTTGCGTTGAAGATAGGCTGTTACGGTCTAAGAACAGCTTTCAGATTTACTCACTCAGGGGCATGATTTTTTCTTCTAATGGAAGATCACAGTTGTCCCCATCAAAGTTCCAAATTCTATGTGCATGCTTTGCTATTTTAATTAAAATCACATGAAACATGGTGCATTTGACTGTTTTTGAAATTGCACTTGATGCTTTATATATACTCTTTTTTTGTTCTTTAGTATTGAAAAGATTCACATTTGTTATATTGTTGTCCTAATAAAAATCAAACAGACAAATGAAACCTCCAAACCTAGTGGAATCATTTCCAAATCCAGGCAAGAGACTTCTGTTTCATACAAACTCTGCATGAATGTAGAGTTGGCTTTGCTATTCATATATTTTTTTTCCCTTTTGCTTTTCAGATTCTCCTGCAAAGTATCTTCAGCTGATGGTAAAAACTTTCATATCTCTACCTTAAATTATTAGCAATGGACAGTTTGAAATCTATATAAATTCTAATTTTTTTTAATTTTTGAAATCCTTTCAGCCTACCTGTGAAGTGAACTATTCAGTACCTAATAAATCAGGAGGCATGACCGATGAACAAACACCCCAATCAGGTAAGTTTTGGAGACAACTTCATTTCTGGAAAGAAGTATACCAGACATATTTCAAATGCCTGTACTTCTTTGTGAAAGTCAGTTGCAGAGTGGAATCAAAGAGCATAGGCAAACAAGTATGAGAGAGTAGAAACAGGTATTTTTATTTATTTAGTTCATCCGTTCTGAGGTAACGAACCAAGTCCCTGTAATATACATGACCTTTCCCAGCAGGAGGTGGCACATTATCAGCTAAGCACCAGAATACACTTAAAATCTTTATTATTTCTAATTTAAGCAAAGAATTGATATAAATAATGTATATGCCATTATTGTTACTCATATGTGACAAACTATTTTCTAGCAGAGGTATATTATGAAAATTGACTCAGATATTCATAAGTTTTTGTCTGAATGTTCTATTATAAAGTTCCCAGTTTGGAATCTCCACACTACTTAGGGTTCCCTGGAGTTGTTCATTAGAGTCTAAGATTTTTTTCAATGTATGAAAATAATTATTTAAATTCTTCCCTTAACCTAGACTAAGGTTTTATTTACAAACAAATCAATTGTGTTTTAGCTAGTTTTCATTGTTACATCATAGCTGTTGCTACACTGCTGATGTTTATCAAAACATGTTCTGGCAAAGTTTCTATTTGTGCATGTTATGTAAGTGTGTTATTTTATTATTAAAATGGGAGAAATAATTAACCAAACCTTTATGAATATTAGGTAGATATTAAAATTATAAATCATTATTTATTTTTGGACTTACATTCTTATATATTAACCGAAATTGTTGAGAATTCCAAAGAACTTTAGTGAAGTTGTTTTATCTACTAGAATATACAATACTAAGAAAGAAAACACAAACATTTAAAATATAAGCATATGCAAAGATGAAATATATTAGCTATTTAAGTTATGGCCCATTAACTATTAGTCATGTCATTATCATAACTGGAAAACCCCATTGTACACTTATGAGAATGAAAGTGAAAATGGCAAATAACATTTAGTAATTTTGTGAGAATAGTTTTGGCCACGTGGCTCCTCCTGAACAGGTTATAGGACTTAGATTCAACTCTGACCACCAGCATTTTAAACCAAATATGAGGTTCATGGATTCCCATTGTAAAAGGGTTTATGTGATAACATGAAACTTTTAAGTTTTACCTCTATATATTTTAAATGTCCTTAAATACTTAAATATGAAAATAATATTTTTTAAATAAATTATTTTGTTATAATCACTTATTTTCTCATGACATTTTGTCATCTGAAAACAGAATGTAAATGTAAACAATCTGTAAGCTATCATTTCTCATATAAATTCCTGTTTATCTAATCTGTGAAAACCGAATTCTGAAGGTATTAGTACTCAAGAAAAGACTATCATTGTGAGTAAGAGTAAAAGAGTACCATTTATCAAAAGTTTTGAAACTTATTATGTGTATATATATGATATTTTAATGCATATTGAAATTCAAATGGTTAAGCTGTAATTTGTTTTGAGAGCTAGCAGGAAGAAGAATTTCTATTTTATTACAACTTACTTGTTTCCACTGTTTTTTCCCTTTGGACCTAAGATTGGAATGCAGGGATATATGGCTTGCATCCTTCAGAGGCGATTTAGTTAACCCCTGCTCCACCAGGGTGGACTAATAATAATCATAATAATCATAATAAATAATACATACAAATCCAAAATTAATAATGCATAATCCATAACCTGAATTATACATAATAGTAAACAAAGCTCATATGGAAATCAGATTATGTAAGAGAAACTGCTGATGAATCAAAGTAAATAACACTAGTAAATAAAAGAACAGAAATTGTGAGAAACTAGTTTATTAAAATTATCTATACAAAAGGGCAAAGTATAGGACTTGTAAAACTTGAAGGAATAAAGTGGAGGGATAGGATATGGTAGTGATTCTTTGAAAACATAATTTGTAGCACTAGTCACATTTGCTTTATTATTTACATCCTGATAAATGAAAAAATTATTTTCAGAGTTTTTAGATTTGAATTTGATTAATTTGTCCCTTGATGATGAGGCTTTTGAAAGATGGAGGGACATGAAAATTTATGTGCAATGTTTAGTTGTATCAATGAACAGACATCAGTCAGCAGCCACACAATTTGGACAGAGGACCACAGCAAGAAAAGATTGATATTGGAGATGTGCTTTCATTGGAGAATGATGTGTTCCATAGCCTGTGTGAACTGCAGCTACCAGAAAACAAAGGATATAACGAAAGTCAGAAATGATCATAGAGCGTTCAACTGTAGACTGCCTCTTAACAGCTTCCTGTAGTTCAGCTATTCAAGATTTTCTTTGTTCTTAGCTATTTTTTGCTTTTCATTGGTGTAGTATCTGATTATATAGGCAATAAAGAGCTGAAAAAAGAGGTTTGGGCCAACTGCTCTATGAGGGTGGTCCAGATAGCAGTGGAAGGAGACGCTCTCTCTCAAGATATGTCTCATACAACTGGCATGATGAAGACTTTCATACGTCTCTTGAATTTGGCATTAAGAGGAAAGAGAATATTTCATGTGTTTCTTATTCTACATGTTACAACAGTACATCTATAGAACACACATCCTAGTGATAGGGCTGAATTCTTAATACTTTCTCTTGTGAGATGTGATTTATTCTTTAACTGACCTGTCATCTCAACTATTTTTATATTTTTATAGCATAGAACAAATTGAAGAACCTGATAAATACTTGGAGAATAATGGTATAAATTATTCCAATGTATCACATTGAACATAGGCTGTTGCGGTCTACAACATTCATATTAATTCTGTCAGAGCCATGATTTGTTCTTCTGATGAAAGGTTACAGTTCTCCCCATCATGTTCCCATTGCTATGTGCATGCAACTGGAATACAGGAAGTCATTCTTTCCTATCTTGAAATTGACAATAGGAACAGGTAGAGTATTTCATGTGTGTCATTCTATGATGTACTGCATTTATATACTTCATTATATCACAGAAAATAGTTATACTCTCTTTTATCTGCTCATATTTGGTGTTCAGAAAAATCGTACCATTGAAATTTGACATTGTCAGTTTGACAGTGATTTTGCTAATATGCTATTTTCCATAATCCTTATCATTTTTCTTTAAGGTTTTGGCCATTTTAAACAGCACATCATTTGTAGGTGCATAATTTGAAAATACAATTCAATGTTTATTTTACATTTGATGAATATGAATGTGAAGTCGGAAAAGTGTTCATAACGTGGTAAATGCCAATGATAATATAATGTGCATTTATTCTAGTATTGTCTCCACCCTTGGTGTCAAATGAATGAAGTATTTTTGAATAAAGCATCAATATTCCTCTTAATATTCTGTGATTTTTCAACTTTTGATTTCAATATGTTTTACTCTTGTTAATAGTGTATGGACATTCTGAAGAGGATGTTTTAAGAAGGTAGGATTTTATGAATTAAATTATACACTGTGATATATAAGGGAATGTTAAGAAAAGAAAGTAACAATTGTTGAGTGCTTTACAAAGGGCTAGATATGTGTTATGTCATATAGTCCTCAGTATAGGTTTAAAAAGTAGGTGTGCCTCCTTATTTATAATTAACCACGTGGTTCAGGAAGATTAGTCACCTGACTCCTGACTCTACAGTTACTAAGTAACTGCTCTCAAAGTCATTCTCTTGCCCCTCAACATAGTTTCATAGGTCACTCTGTAGTGTGGGCATGAAGATATAGATCCTAATCAGAACAATTCAAAGTTAAATATGTTAACTGTGTTAACTTTGATTTGTAAATTCTCTAAGAAACACCTTTTCAGAAAATATTCCACAGCTGAAGTGGCAACTACAACCTTTAGTTTACCTCGACATTTCAGGAAGCTCTCAATCAGCTATGGCCACAGACCCATTTTTTACCTCAGGAAGACAGAACCATAGATTTTTTTGGTAAATGGCTGTTTATTATATGATCCCTGAGATAAATTTTTATAAGTGAAATATATAAACCATGGTATGCTAATTAAATTCACCATTTATTTAGAGGACAATTCTAACCGTTTTCACTCCTTTGTGACTTCCCAGTCCAGGGTCTCTTCAGAATTGTGCCCTTGGTTAGTTCAAAAAGGGTTTTTTTCTCCTTTATTTTGTGGACCCATTTTGACATAAATTTATTTATAATTCTTGATTTTTATACTTTTGTCTCTCCATTGTGGGTGTAACTTTTGCCCTCTTATTTTATCTAGTGTGCCAGAACTTTAAGGAATCTTACAAGTTATGTGATTAAGACACTCTAGTACTTTTTTTTATTTTCCTGGACTAGTTGTTCAAATAGATAATTTGAGACTCAAAGTGATATGAGTGGCATATTTGGATCTGGTGAGTGGTAGTAGTTAGATTTAGGCTTATTTATCATTTCCACGGGTGAGTGTTTTAATAATAGAAATGTGGGAAATGTGTTTAGTGAGCATAGTGAAGGAGAAAAGAACAGAATTTCCATGGGATATCATGTATTAAGAGGAAAAACAATGGCTTGGAATAATAAAGGTTCTAGAAAAGATTTCCAAATATAGGAGTCTATGTCAGTCATCTAAATCACAGAACAGAATGATACAACATTCTGGTGGTTATTTAGAAGGCAGATTAAATAGAGGGCTCGAAAGAGATTGCTGCCTTTTTATTTGTTTAATTGAAAGAAAGAGTAACTCAATGTTTCTGTCTAATAAGTTGAGTCATGGAGAAGATTCTCTTTATAGCTAATAGAATTATGGTTCCCCTTCATCCCAACTGAACTGGCTTAGATCTCCTCAAGAACTAGGTTACTAGAGATTACTGAACTGCATATGTCTTAAGTCCAAAAGCAGGTTTCACTCCTCATTCCTACCTCTTTTCTCCTATCACTGAGTTTATTTGCATGCTCCTGTCAGATTAGTCAGCTGCAGGAATGACTGTGTGCTCAGTCATAGATCTTCAGTTGACTAGCTATCAAAACAAGACTCCATTTACCTTTTTCCCCAGTACTAGGAAAACAGAGAGCTCTTACTCTTGAACATTTTAAACCATTGTTAGTTCAGGAGTTTATGCTTGTTAGGCTAAGATTTTAAAAGGTGGGCAATGTCATTGGGCCCCTACAGAACAGTGATGTGGGAGTGAAAATCATAGGAAGGAACATATTTAGACAGCATGTAGGGAAAGACTGAGACAAGTACTAAGATGCTGTTTTTAGAGCACTTTCTCACCTGTAAGTTCTTGACTGTTTTCACAAGCTTGCTAGCTTATGTGGATCTGAATAAGCTGGGACGTGATGTGTACAGCAGGTGAATTGAGTTCGTAATTTTAATGTTTCCTTCAGTATGTCTGGAAATACAAGAACATACGAATTAAGCAATATCAATTTGTTGTTTGATCTTTATGCATTTTACTTTCAAACATTTCAGGGAACGCTGTGTACTGTATTAAAGGGATGGGATGGGTCCTTAATAAGTGGTATTGTTGCAGAAGAACGAAGATTAGCATTTTTGACTGGGATAGATAAGTTTTTGAACAAGGAACAGACAAGGAAGTAGGGACTATGTACTTTTTAAATTGTCTTGGGTCATCAGGTACATCCAGTTCATGGAACAAAATCAATGTCAGTCATTAATTGGATTTTCAGTTCAGCCTTCCAGACTTGTGGTGCTAATAATTTTTTTTCAGTTGCTGCTGCAAAAATATTGCTTTCGTTTTTGTTGTGGGAGCTAAGAATGGGACTCTAGTCAGTATTTCACAGTTTGGGCGAGGAAGGGCAGAAATGTCAAACGAAAAGCATTTTAGGAAATAGTGGCCAAATGTTAATTATATCAAGAAATTTCATCGAAAATGGAAAATCTTTCATTTTTCTTAATTTTTATAAAGAAATAAAATCACTCAATTTATTGTTATGTTTTATCACTAAAGGCTTTTTCTAACAAACCTGGCACTGATGACTCACGGTGTGCCTCAGATGATGAAGACTTAGATTTTGAACCCAAGGTAATTTTCTCTCTGGTGAAGTGATTTTTTTTCTTAGACTGTATTTGGTTTTCTAGTGTTTACTCTAAAAATTTAGCCGTTTCATGTTTGTAATGGAAAGCTGATTTGTCTAAGATAGAGAAAGTGGTCTGATTTTCTTCTTGCCTTCTCTCCATCCTCCCTGCCGCCCTCCATCCATCTTTCCCTGTCACCTTCCTTTCTTCTTCCCTCCCTCCCTCCCTAAATGCCTCCCTCCATTCCTTCTCTCCATCCTTTCTCTCCATCCTTTCTTTACTTTGTAAATAGTAGCAGCAGGATCTATAAAAAAGTGGACCTGAATACATACATATTTATATGTAATACATATGTGTGTGTATATATATATATATATATATATATATATATGTATATGCATATGGTGACAGTAAAATTGTATTAGTGAAAACTACCCGCAAAGAAGGGAATAGAAATTTTGGTCAGCGAAAGTAATTCTTAATGCATTTTTGAATATTTATAATGTAACATTTTAAATATTTAATGCCTTAGTGAAATATTGAATGAATCCATTTACTTATTGTAATATATAAAGAAATATTCTGTTGTCTTTAAGTACTGTAAGTATGCATCATATATAGTTTTGGTTCTTGGACACTTTCTTGCTATAGAGATGTTATGAGAGGTGTTTTTCCTCTACTTTCTTTGTTTCTGCAGCTAGACTAAAATATTAATACAAATTAAGTATTTGTGGGTTGTAATTTGCTTTCTAAAAATCAGTATTGCAAAGCTATTCCACACTGTCTCTAAATCATATCACAAATAGTATATATAAACTCTTTATATAAAGAGTATTCTGTAATATATTCAGCTGCAAAACCAGAAACTCTTAACAATCATATGAAAAAAATTTCAAATTTAGAAATAGTCTATATTGTATTTTTACAGAAATTTCTAATCAGTGTTCTTGTATCTCCTTCTACAAATGTTAATTTTATTTCTTGTATTATAGTAATTGAAATAATTTTATAGCTACTATATATCAATTAGCTAATGGTTAATAGGAAATGTAATCTGCATATCTGGGGAAAAGTAGAATAAGTTCTTGAATGTAACACGGATTTTTTCAATTATGAATAGTTTGTACTATATTTTTTTTTACAACTTGGAACTTAAAAATATAACACCACCTTTGAAAATATTATTATATTTGTATTGCCAAATAGATCTGCAAGTAATATGTCAGGAGAAAAGAAAACATGGGCAACAGTCATGAATTGTTGGATTATGATAATATTTTTTGTGTAAAAATAATTTGGGATAGTAAATTAGATTTGCAAAGTGTATCTTTTTGGTGGCCATATATTTATTAACCTTAGTATAAAGGAATACTGACCTGTTTAAGATCATGACTGTGGATGATAAAAGGTCATGATCTCTTAGAACTAGGCATCTGCTCCATAATGTTGTAAGGGTCACACGCAAGTCAGAAGACATGTTAGCATAATGGCTTTGACATATAATGAGGTGTGGAATCTTGGAGGAATTTTGTTTAATCTGTTTTATTTCAGTTCATTAAAAGTGTACTAAAACCTTCCTCTTAGGTATGTGTAATCAGCAGGTTTCAATAAACTTTGTAAAATGTTGCGGGTACTATATAAATATAAGAAAATGACCCCAGTAGTGTTTTATGACATCTAAATATGGACATTTATTTTAGCCCAAAATGAAATAAAATGGCAGCAGTATCAATAAAACAATAGGAAAGTTAAAATTGGCATGTCACTTTCAAATTTAGTGTATGTTTCAGTATGCTCTGATCAGAGATGCCCTGTTGAAATAGAGGCTCTTGGTACTTAAGATCTTTCAATAATGCTGTGAATCCGTGGCTTTATATAATATTCTGTGATGGTTACTCACTATGCGCTAGGCAGGAAGACACTGAAAATGCAACTTGAGGCATTAGGTGTAGTCGTTGGAGAAGGAAAAGTGTGTCAAAGAGAGAAAACGGAGACTGTTACGCAAGGATATTGAGGGATTTCATGGATAGGATGGGCTGCAAGAAGGAGCGGAATGTCAGTGATCAGGAGAGATCTGTATGTGACAGAAGCTGCTAAAGAAGGTGAGAGGGCAAGTGTCGCAAAGGTCTAAGACAAAGCGGCTGGCCAGAGAGAGCACAGGCTCCTGTTGTCTGTTTTACTCACACATCTCGGAGTTCAGGATACAGGAGGTGAGATAGCAGTCATTACAGCATTTTCATTATTGTCGTATGTACAAAAGAAAATGTATATAGGTACCTGGCACATTTCATGTGGTTAATTAATGCTCTTTTCCTTCCCTTAAGAAAGTTAGCACTATTTTTTGAGGAGTTCCATCGCGTATTTAAAATTAATGCTGTTATTTACCTGAAATTTAGTTTTTCTTATTACTTTGTCAGTATGTTGAGCTATTTTTCATGTCAAAATTATTGATTAAATAGTCATGTACTTCCAAGCCTTTATATACCTAAAGAAAGCAGTTTTTAGAGTTCTTTTTATTCTACATGTGACATACCACAGGACTTTTATCATGCTATTTCAACACTATATTAAATTTTTTATTGAAATATTTTATGGCAGATATAATCATTATTTTTTATTTCATGTGTAATACTAAGTAGAGTCAGGTGTTTTGAATCTAGTTCCTACTTGTAATATGTATGGAAGACTGTATTTATGCCATGAAAATATTTAATCCAGTCTCCTATGTTTAGTTTACAAAGTCAATGGCCAACTGAAGATGATATATACAGTTGATCTCTAGTGCATTTATATGGTTTTCTGTTAAAAGATTTTTATTTTAAAACATGCTATTATTTTTTAGTCTTGACTTTCATTTAGGGAATTTGGATGTTATTTCAGAAATTAATTTATAAAACTTTATGTGATTAATTATTGATATTATTTTAACAGAGTATCTCTGAGAGTATTCCTAAGAAGAATGTTGATCATTTAACTGTAGCTGTTGATCAAAGTAGAAAAAATATATTATATGGACACAGGGAAGGTAAGAACTTATTTTTAAAAAACTGTCATTTGACAGACTGTTGATTTAAACCATGAATACTGCTGTATTGCAATAACCACAGAAAATTGTATATTAAAGCATAGTAAGGAAAAAAGAAATGACAAAACTACACAGTTTCTATAGCTTTAGATTGACTCTAAAAGCCAAATGATAAATAACTGTTATAGACTTAAAATCCAAGGAAATTCATTAAATAAAGAAGATAGAAAGAGGGGATGGAGATGGAGAAAGTCAGGCAGTACAGTGTTGTGGTGGGATGTATATGAGGTTCTTTGCTTTGTTGGCAAAAGAACTCAACAGGCACCATAAGTGGCACACAAGAAATTTTGCTTTTAAGTAGGAGTAAAGCAAGGAAAAGAAAGACACTATTTAGAGAAAGGGTAAGCAGCTATTTGAAGAAGGCAGCATCTCTCAGAATGCAGAATCTCCGGTGGGAACTCACCTGATAGTCAGCAGTGGAAATGGAGTCTGATGCCACCCCACTGGAGAAGGGAGTGGGGCGTAGAGGGCCATGCATGGAGGCCTGGGGGGAAGGCACCCAAGGGGACAGAAACCAAGACTTCTTCATTCAGGCAGCCACACGTTGAATCTAATTTTTCTTTTTCAAAGGAAAGGTGCAAGCAGGAAAGAAAGCAAACAGATAGTCACATAAAAATCAGAAGAAAAAGTGCTTTATTTAGTGGTTCATCTTGGTTGTCTCCCCGACTTGGGGCTTTGCATCAGGAACACAGGTCCCTGGACACATGCAGACTATGCCATGATGGATTTAGCCTCTAGGCCAGCAGGTCATGCCCAGATTGAATCCAGTTCAAGTTCATTATAAATAATTGGTGGGCAGAAGGCCCCCTCCTTTCCAAGGACCTCAAGGTGCTGAAGAACTGTTCAAAGCATTCAAAAATGTCTTCAACCACTTTACAGTCCTGGAAGTGATAGTGACATTTTGCTGGAGTCTCAGGAGCTGTATTTATTTACTGAGACCTTGTTTTGTGTTCACAAAATGCCTGTGAAAAATCTGATGATAAAGGGAACTCATTATACTAGGCCCCGTCATCCTCCCTTGACTGGTCTGACAGAATAGACACTTGAAACTGCAAAGGGACTCTAAAAGGGAAGTGACTGAGGTTAAACTATGGAGTTGTGATGGCTAAGATTCCCAGTCTGAGCTACATACTTTTGTAGGTGAAGACCAGAAGGGCCTTTGTGTGTCTTTAATGAAAGATACTTTGTCTTGGAAGGGCCAGCTAGAGACAGTCTGCAGTTACAGAGATTTGTTTTTCCCTGCAGTGGCATCTTTCTCAGCCACGTTGATTTCCCTTGGGGAGTTACTTTATTGTATTAACTAAAGCATAGTGGGTGAGCTGTTGCTTATATAATTCTAGGGTAGATGGGAAAGTGAAGTGATTAGAACAGCAGCACTAGTAATAAGGTAAGTTATGTCTCCAGAAAGTTGTTCTAAGAAATAGTGGAGAGGTCTATTTTACCTAGCTCCTCCTATACCATCCCTCGCAGGGAGTAATGAAGGGCAAAGAAGCAAGTGTTGATAGCAGATGTAATAAAAATGGCTTAAAGTTCTTCCTTGTTCTATAGAAGAGTAAGTGAAATGTTTCATGAATATAAAATGAGTTTGCAATGTCAGAACATGTCTGAGAAGCAGACACGATATTTCCCAATCTTACAATTTTCCTTTGTTTTGAAGATACTGTGAACTACCTGACTATGCAGAACTACATTTTATCATATATGATCACAAAAACACGTGACCAGTTATAAGGTTATATAATTTAATATCTTAAAAAATGTTGCTACATCATAGGAAAGAATCGAATAGACCAAAATAAGAAAACTGGAATGAAGAGACCAGGGTCATGGGAGATTAGGAAGCTAAAACCAGAAAAGAGTTCTCTGAAATGTTTATAACTTTCCTAATTCAGTTTAATTTCAGGGGGTGATCCTGGGTAATTTGAGACTAGATTCCATAAGGGTAAGTTAGGGTAAAGGAATGTGAAAACAGACTCATTATAGGCCATAGTTTATCAAATTTTAACATATTAACCTTGGAACCTTAGTTGAATCAAGTGAATCCATGCCTGAAAAAAGGGGAAGATGGGTAGGCTGGGAAAATCAAGTGAAAGGGGGCAATGATACGATGAAGTGCAAAACTGGACTGGGGAATAAACTGTTGTAGTAGTTACAGGTGTTGATTTATGATGATGCACGGCTCCAGCCTATATTTTAAGATGTGATGTTTCCCTGATAAAATTAATAGAAATGGAAATAAGAAAGACCTTCTGAGTAGTGGGTCTTGGATTCTACCCATGTAATAGGCTCTCAGGTGTCGTCAGTGTTGTAGAACATCAGAGCTGAGTAGCGAGGGCATAGGTATGGATTTAAAGAAATCTAGAAGATCTGTTGGATGGTTTAACCCATAAAGGAATAAAGGAAATATTTTACTTTGAGGGAAACAGAGGAAGAAATAGAAATGAGAGACAAAAGACATCATTGCTAAACAAAGAGGAATGATACATGCTGTGGGTAGTCCATGAAAACAATATGAGTGGGGAAGAATCAGGACACAGATCTACAGTTTACTCTTGAAAAGGAGGAGGATAGTAATGGGAAAAGAGGAAAGAAAGGCAGTAGATAGATCATTTTGGAGTTGATGAAAGAGTTTGAGAGATTTTGGTTTAAATGACTATCATATGTTTGCTGTGAAAATGAGATTACATCATTGCTGCTTCACAGAATACAGGACACAGGAGAGCCTGTGAGGGATGGGTGAACCATAGCCACCCATGTAACTTCTGCATGATTGTCATCAAAAATACATGTGCTTGTTTTGTTCTTTTTAAAATTTATTTTATTGAAATAACACAATATGTTTGCCATTCTGTCCTTTTCCCCCCTTCACTTTGTAATTAATCCCCTTTCTCCATTTCCCTCATAACTCCCCCCATCTCTTCTGTATGCTGTAATTTGTCATTTTTCACCACCACTGAGTCTATTGTTTCATTTAGTTCTCTCTCTCATTTACTATTTTTAATTTTATGCCACTTGTTTGATTTCTACCTCTATATAAATAATTAATTTGAATACAGAAGCGTTGAATTCTCTTTCTATGTCAGCTTTGGATAATATATTTGATTCAAAAACTCTTTACATGGGTACACCTGTTTGGTTCAGGTGACTTTGTCACTAGTGAGTAAACAATGTAGAGTCCAGAAACCCTAGTTTGTGACTGTGACCAGGGTAAAAGACAGAAAAATGAGCAGCTGAATAATAGTCTCCCTTCTTCGCTTCCTTGTTCTCCCTGATTTCTATGATTTAAAAAAATTCTTTACAGCCTTACATGATAGTCAAATTAATTTTGTAAATAAAAGAAATTATAGAATTTTTCTAAGTGCTTCTTTAAATGCTAAAATTGTTAGTTCTGTAGATATCCCAGTGATTTTAATCTAAACAATATTAATATCTACTTTATTCTGTTGCTTTTCATTTTACGTGTAACCATATTTCAATACTGAAATCTTTTTTGCATTATTATTGTATAATGTGTTTTATATACCCTCTTTACACTAGTGGATCAAGCAACTTTAAATGGTTTAATGAGGTGATAAAAACAAATGTAGGCATTCCAGTAGCCAATGGATTGGAACAAATAATTATTTTACTAGTTACTAATCTATAAACGTGTATCCAAGCTAATGAATTCTCAGTACTTGCTCTGGTGATATATGAATAATACATTCGACTATCTTGTCATCACAACTAACTCCTAAATTTAGAGCTAATTGAAGAACATGATAAATACTAGGACTAATGGCATCAACAATTCTGATGTGTTGCACTGAAGAAAGGCTGTGGCAGTCTACCAGGAGTTTCACATTTGTCTCTCAAGGACATGATTTGTTCTTCTGAATAAAGACCAGAGTCTACCACAGTCACAATGTTACATGCATGCTTTTCTTCTCTAATTATAATCACTTGGAACATGATTCATTTGATTATTTTTGAAATTATAATGTTTTATATAACCTATATTGCTTTTTGTTCAGTATTTGTAATTGGTTCATATTTATGTTGTATTTCTTTCCTAATGAAAATCAAAGAAATGTGCAAACTCCAAACCAACAAACATAATGCAATCATTTCCAAAACCAAGCATGACGTAACTGCTCCATATTGCCTCTGCATGAATTTACAGTTGGTTTTCATATATAACTGATTTTTTCCCTTTGCTCTTCAGAGTCTCATGAGAAGTATCCTTTGTCGAAGGTAAAAACTTTTATATTTCTATCTCAAATTATTTTTAACAATAGACAGTTTGTAATCTATATTATTTATTTATTTAAGTTTTGAAACATTTTCAGCCAACCTTTGTGGTGAGAGATTCTGTATCTAACAAAGCAACAGTCATGATTCCTGAACAAATATCCGAATCAGGTAAGTTTTGCATATAAATTAAATTCAGAAATGAAGTACACTAGCCATATTTCAAATGTGTGCATAAGTATTCATTTTGTAGGTTAGGTGCAGGTGTGAGTGAAGATCAATACGCAGACAAGCAGGAAGAATGAGTAGGGAGAATTGTGTTTATTTTTTATGTCGTTGTTCATCTGGCCTTGCATCATCAGTCCAGTTCTTGGAATATACATGAACTGTGTCAAGTGGAGGCCTTAGACTTATCTGCTAGGAAAGACAACACACAGAGCTGTTTTTTTCTAATTTAAACGAAGGAATTGACATTAAATAATGTGGATAGAATTCTTATCCATGTGTGATGAATGCCATTTGGAAGAATAAGATAGATGTGAAATATTAACTCAAATACTTATATATTTTTGTTTTCATATTCTATTCAAGTTCCCAGTTTGGAATCTCTACACTACTTAGGGTTCCCTGAGATTACTCATTAGATTCCAATTTTTTTTCAATGCATTAAAATGATTATTTTAATTCTGACTTTTACCTAAACTAAAGCTTCACTTGTGTACACGTCAATTGTGTTTTAGCTTTAATTATTGCATCTAAGTTTTGCTACACTGCTGATATTAAGCCAAATAAATGTTCTCATCATTGAGTCAGTGTGTGTAGTATTTTTGATTATTAAAAATGGGGTGAGTAATTAATCAACCCTTTATGAATAATTATTAAACATTTTTAAAATCTTTATTCTAATATTTTTGGACTTACATTCCTATATAATACCAAAAGCTATTTAAAATTCCAACCAATTTTAGTGAAGTGGGTTTTATCTCCTAGAATGCATGATAAGAAGGATGAAAATGAAAATATTTAAAATGTAAACTTAAACAATAATGAATTATATTAGCTGTTAAAGTTATGATCCATTAACCATTAGTACTATGACATTATTATGTATTTGAAAAAGTCCACTGTACATTTATCAGAATAAGAGTGAATATGGCAAATAATCTTTTTTTGTGAGAATAGTTTTGACAATAGGTCCCCTCCTCAAAAAATGGATTGTGGGACTTCTTAGATTCTCCAATGACCACCATCATTTTAAAGCATTACCAGGTTGATGGATGCTCAATGAAAAAGTGTCCATGTGATAATATGAATGAGCATTAGAAGTCACTTCTACATATTTAAAATCTTTAAAAGCCTAAATATGACAATATTATCTTAAAATAAAATATTTTTTTGTTAATTAACATTTATTGTCTCATGGAATTATGTTATCTTTAGACCGAGTGTGGACCTAAACTTTTCCGGTTTTCACATGGGACATAGAAATTACTAGGTCCCTCAAGCTTATGATTTCTCATATAAATTTTAGTTACTTGTGCTGGAAAATTGTTTTTTCTCAAGATATTAATACTTCAAGAAAAGATTTTCATTATGAATAAAGCTGTTGGTAATTCCAGAGTACCATTTATCAAAAGTTTATAAACTTATTTCTATAGAGCACTATAGTAATTTCATACATATTTAAACTTAAATGTTTAGACAGCATCTTCTTAAATAACTGCTAAGTTCATACCCTGACGATTGTTAATACTTAGTAAGCAATACTCTTATCAAAATCAGACTATGAAATAGAAACTGCTGAGTGAATCAGAGTAAATAGTACTGGTAAATAAAAATCAGTAGTGAGAGATAATAGCTCATTACCTTATGTAGCAAATGGACAAGAAAAGGAGTGTAAAATATGAAGGAATAATGTGAGAATATTGTACTGCATTTTGAATAAATGATTTGTAGAGGTAGTCAAATTTGCTTTATTCTTTAAATTCTAATAAAGGAAATCATTCTTTTCATATTTTTTAGATTTGGATTTGATAAGTTTGCCCCTTGCTAATGAGGTTTGTAAAAGATGCAGGGATTTGAAAGTCCATGATAAATATTCAGTTGTATCACCATCAATGACTGTATTCCAGTCATCAGCCACAGAATTTGGACAGAGGACCACAATAGATAAAGAAAAGATTGATATTGGAGGCGTGCTTCCAGTAGACGATGATGTACTGCTTGACCCGTGTGAATTGCAGCTACAAGAAAACAAAGGAAGTAAAGAAGGTAACACATGAGCATAGAGAATTCAACCCTAGCATGACTTCACCTTAGATCTGACTTTTCAAAAATCAGGTTGTGGCAAATTCTACTTTGCCTTTACTCCTTTTGATCTATTACCGAACAGAATACTTATTAGCAAGATACTTTCATTCTTTTACTAAATAGAAATATTTAAATGACAAAGAGATTTAGGAGAAAGCATAATTTCCTTAGGGTAAAGTTTAACAAACCCTGGAGTGTAAGAAACTAGAAACTGAACTATTTGCAGTCTTGAGCTGAGTGGGGAAAACTAGCTGTAGGTCTACTGATTGCCCATTTTAATATAATGTGGCCTTTCAACCTTATTCTTTGAACAAGCATTAGTTATAACAATATTCAGTGTGACTATAAAAGCAATGTTCTCATTCAAACAATGAAATAATATGTAAATACAGCTTCAAATTCTACTAGGATAACGACTTATTAACTGTATTTATTATGGGTTTCACTCTAGGTGCCAGTTGCTTCAGTGCCCTAATAAGTCATATTATCAAATCCATGATAATAAACCATAATGATATTTTTCACACCTCCACTTTTTATTGCACCTCAAATGTAGAATTAATGTTATAGCTACAAGTCTCAAATATGCTCTAGAGGTGTGACTGCAAACTTTAAAACCAAAGTTATTTACTCGCTATGCGAGTGATTTGTTTGCTCCTATTTCTTCATGAGCTTGGCAGATCAAAAAAGCAGGAATCTTAAAGCAGAAATTCTCTATACAATGTCTCTTAACATAGAGTTATGAAACATAAAAACTACAAAATAAATAAAAGCAACTGAAAACAGCTCTGTTAATGATTTCTCAATCAGTACCGCTTAAAAAGTAATGAGCAGAGCCTAGTTTTTCAGGAACGACACAGTATTTGTACATTTAATATCTTAAATCTTTCTTGACACAGTCCCTCAGTTCAGGCCTGCATCAGCCACCTTTTGCCTTCTATTGTCTCTGCTTATCTGTATACCCCTGTAATGTGTCTCCCACTGCAGCTTTCAAGGCCAAATGGAAATATGGCCTTGAACTACTCACTCTTTAAACCATGTTAATGTCTTGGCAATATTACAATTACATAAATACTTTCTTAAACTGACCTTTACCCAACTCTCCATCTTTAACCTTTCCTAATGGCCAGCCCTATTTTTCTGGCATTCTGAACTGCTGGTGATTGTTGCCATTCTCAACTGCCCCTGTATTTAACACAAATAGATACCCTATCATATGTTTTTCTCTCTGTCTTTCTGTAACCTTGCCTACTTTCAACACTTTCCTGCCCTCTATACCTTGGAATCTCACCATTTCATGTATTGTCTCAACTCAAGCATTATGTCTACGAAATCCATTCCTGACACCTTTTATCTACATACATGTGTACCTAGCATTAGCAGCATCTCAGTCTTTATTGAGCTAAAACAAACATTATTTGCACAAACATCATTTAAAAGAACATCTCTTTCAGTCTTCTTCAATAAAGAGGCTAGAAACCTAAGGAAATAATTTTCACTTCAGGTGGGAAAGACACTCAAGAAAAATCAATCCAAAAACACTAAGGTAGGCCCAAAGAAGGAGACACCATTTATCTGTGAAAGAGAGCAAGCAAGGCTTACCAAGCAGGCTGAGTCTTAAAAGAGGAAAATAAATTTGTTGTAATAGTAGTACAAAGCATTTCAAATTAAAGAAGGATGTATAACTATAAAGGCATAAAAGGTGCAGTAATCTCTGAAACCAATCATTTGAAGTTGAAACTTGGTGTGTCGTTACAAAGTTCTCTTATGAGGTAGATAATATAGTGTGACTATACTGTATTTTAACGTTTTGCTTTGTTCTCATTGTTTTGTTCGTTGATGCTAGGTGGTGAATTTTTAAATAGATCTTTGAGAAATTTGTGTGACTTGAACCACTGACAATGAGTATTTCTTCAATGGTTTTCAAGTTTTAGATACTTAGAACTGTGTCTGAGAAGTTTTCAGTTAAATATTAAGTGCAGTTTAGCCTCAATGCAATGTCCTTTTCTTTCTGTTTTTGTGAAAAGTACGGATATAATTTAACTGTTCTAAGTACTTCATTTTAACTGAATGTATTGATTTGTCAACAGAAGTGGATTTAGACATCACATCACAGGTTTATCAAGAAAAGCTTACTGGAAATGAAAATCACTACCCACATGTATGTAAAATTTTAAACTACCAGTTTAAAGTTATTTTCAATAATTTAACATCATATCATAGTCCAAAAGAAATTAGTGTTTGGATTAGTCTTTTAGCATCAACAGATTATTATTCAATTTTTGTTATTAAAATATTTTAGATGGTTGCAAAATACAAAATATAATTGGAATATATTGTATGTGATAGCTAAACCCATAGACTTATCTTTAGACTTAGGGGTAAAATGCTGAATTTTTGCTACTTTATATATAATTTTCTTGCCATTTCATAGTGCCTATCTCTAATAATGAATTTAAAGATTTATGTAATAAATTTTAGTGTTCTTAATGTTAAAATGTATACATTGTCTTGAAATTCTTTGAAACTAATTAAATGTATTATAAATATATTATTTTACAATATCATATATACTTGTATTTTTTGTTTAAAACAAATTTAGGGGTCATCTAAATAAGATTTTGAGTTACATGAGGAATAAACATCCTGGCGTTTAAAGCAGTGTTTCCTTTTAACAACTGTGTTAACGTTCTCTTAAACCTCTGATATTTCTCATTGTTATGAGATTTAAAAAATCCTGATGCAATATGTGTCAATTTAGTAAAAGGAAGAAATGACTCTCATTTTTTCAAGAACAGACTGCCAACATTTTACAAGATGGGATGTTATCCGGTCTCCTTTGCAAACAAAAGGAGTTAGAAGTGACTCATTAGAAATTGAGTTGAGATATTTTCTCGTCTATTTACAAAGAGATTTGTATTATCAGAAGAAAACATATTGCCAGCTCAGAGGCCATATTTTTGTATGTCTATCCGTTCTTTGAGAATAATGAGATGCTTGAAGAGGTATCTTCTTGCAATATAAGGAGCTTTTAAAAACAATGAATCACTTTAGTATATACTTAGTGGTGTTTCATGATTGATTTTTATTTCTAGTGAAGTCATTCAGTGCATATTCTTTATTTCACACTTATTACTGTTTTAAACATGAAGAAACAATTTATTGCAGCAGCAAATAATTTCATGATTTTTATGGGGAGCTCTATAAAGTTTACTTAATTTACTGTTAGTGCATTGAAATACAAGGCTTCTTTTGTATTTGAATATTTTCACTAGAGAAGTAGCTATGATATGATATGGTGCAAGAGCAATGGTGGTGCTAGTGGTGGAGTTTGAAGACCTGCAGAAAATCTTACAGCTTGCTTACATTGCAAACCTCTCCATTTCACAATGTGACAGCTGAGTTCACTGACGCATGTAGACATGCTCTGCAGCACCTGTTTTCTCATCAAATAGTCGCTGGAGTTACTGTGACCGACTACAAAAATGTTACAAATAATAGAATACAAAATTTCAGGGACAAATTCTTTTAGCATATCTGGAAATTGAAATATATGCATGAATTGCTTATTTTATGCTGCCTGGTTTTATTGAAATTATGAGAGAAAGTTCTTTCCATTTCTGAGATTCTTAATATGTCTCTCATGGTTTATGTATTACTTTTATAGACTCATTGTCTTCAGTTGATTTTTTGAACTTTTGGGTGCTTAGACTATTATAAAACATGAAGTTTGTATCCAAATTCCTTTTCCTAGATGGATATCCATTTATCAGGTCATTGTTTAAAATATCACTGTTTTTTAATTTTAGAGGATATTGTGTCATCATTTGTGCTGAGTACTAGTTCAAGGTCTCCTTTTCTCTTTATTTAAAAGGTAAATGATAATCATGAACAAGAAAAATCCCTTTTGCATCAAAATCACTTGCTGCAGAATGAAATCACCGCACTGAAACAAGAAATAAAGAGAATAAAAATTCAGAGCCAGAAAAAGGAGAAGAAATATCCTGAGGACATTGGAGTAGTTAAGGAAAAGAACAGGGAACTTCAAAAGAAAATAAAAATCAATGAGGAAACATTACCCAAAATAAGATTTAAATACAGAAAACAGCTTTATGATCTGAGTGCTGAGAATACAGGACTGTCCACTAAACTAGAAAATGAAAAAGAAAACAGAGAGAGGCTGCAAACAGAGGTTGAGCCATAACGTTGTAGACTGGCTACTGCCATACGTGATCGTGAGCAAAACCAGACAGCAGAAGGAGACCTAGAACTTGCTTTCCAGGAAGCACGAGATGAGTGGTTCCATTTACAAGAAAAAATGAATTTTGATATGTCCAACCTGAAAGAAAGCAATGAGATTCTTTCTAAACAACTTTCTCGTGCCGAAAGTAAGTTTAAGGACCTAGAAATGGAGCTCCACTGCATGAGAGATGCTCCCATAGAAAAGACTTGGGAAATAGAATGCCTTCAGAGAATCCTACGCCAGACACAATGTCAGAAGATGGAAATTGAACACATGTATCAAAAAGAACAATGTGAAGTGGAATACTACACCAGAAAGCAGGAATTCTTTGAGGAGAGGCTATCTCAATTACAAAGGGAAAATATGCTGCTTCGACAGCAACCAGATGATGCTCATAAGGAAGCTGACAGGAAAGACATGTTGCTGAGGAGTTTTGAAGACCAGTTTCAGGAGAGCATAAAACGACCACTAGCTGAATGTGGCAAGCAGGGTCTTCTGCGGGAAGAAGACAAGGCACTAAGCAATGACTGCAATAACTTAAAGGAAAGAATATGCCAGTATGAAAATGAGAAAAGAGAAAGTGAAGTAAGTATACAGAAAAAGTGTATTTTTAATTTACTGAAAGAAAATTCAAAGTACTAGTTGACTGGCAAAATTTTGAATCAGTTGAATATATAAAAAGAATGAACTACAGCCGTATTTGCTCTGTAAACTTAAAAACAAACCTTGTATCCAGGAAATAAATTTAGACCTGACAGATGATTTATTCTGAGTACAAACATTGTGTCACTTATGAAATTTTAAGAGGGTAAGGTACACATTGTTAATAGATATAAACTGTTAATAGTTTCATCTCATTCTGACAATATCATGATAGTAATAACATATAACTACATTTTTATACCAGGATGAAGCAAGTAAGTGGAAGTGCTCATACCTAAAATGAATATATTTTTAATTGAAGGTTCAGTAAAGCGTATTACCTTGACACTTAATTCCAGATTTCCCAGATGAACTGCTAGAAATGTTATATCAGAGTACTTTTTCTTGTGTCTTTCATACAGTTAAATTAATATAATTTATTTTTACTCATAACTATTTGAATTCATTGGAAATATTTCAGACTCAAATCATCTATTCTAAAGAACTCTCAACTGTTTAGAGGCATCCACTTTTCACAATACATCAGGGATTATGCATGGTAGGTTTGAAAACCTTTTCCACGTAGATAATACTGATAAGACAGAGGTTCACACTGTCTGCATCCTGAACTGAATCCAATCAATAGGAATGTGTATACATGAAGGAAAAAAGGTGAATCGATGATGTATTTCAAAGTACATACCTTAATGTTATATATTTTAATGCAATTTAATAATTGGGCGATATATATTACTAGGTAGTAGTGAGACAACTTCAACAGGATCTGTTTGAGGCCTTGAAAAAACGGTTTGTGTCACAGACTTCTCGGGAAGTTGCAAAATGTTACCACTGTGCTTCCAAAGTGAAGAACAAGATTTAAAGATGAATTTAAGTCATATCAGAAATCAAGTATGTATGGAATTACTATATCAACATTTTATCTTAAACTGGTTAGGTAATGGAAAGTATATTAGGATATTAATTTTCACACTCACCTTTCTCTTATATTTTCATTGTAATTTTTATTTTTATAATGTGCTTGTTTCTAACACTGTAATTTTCTGCCATTTGTGTTATACATTTCTTTCTTAAAATATATCCCTATGAAAGTTTAGAATTTTGTATCATTCCTCAGACAAGTTGACGTTTTCTAGTAAACACGATCTTTTAGTAGTTTCTCTAAACCATGATGAGATAAACTAGATAAAATGAGAGGATAATGTTTAATGCGATGTTACAGAAAATGGTTTTTTTTCTCCTAACCTTGATTTTTGGGAATGAATATATAATCTCAAGGATTTCAATATACATACTACAAAAAATTATTATTGCAAATCCATTGAATATAGGCAGTTCGTACACTTTAAGTTGGATATATGCATGTAAATATTCAGCCCATGTATAGTATTTACCCCAAATTAGAGAATTAAACACATAACATCTGTCATGTCAGTGGTTTGAAAAAGATCTGTTTTGGAGTACACATTATGGCATGCCCTGTTGGTCTGGAAGATAACGCCTCAGGGCTTAGTTCATGTATGTCCCAAGGACCCAGGTTCAAGAACAGGGGCTTCAGGAGGAAGTTCAACCTATCAAGATGGCATCAGCGGAAGTTAGTCCCTAAGATGCTCTGGAGAAAGCCCAGGTGTTTTCCTTAGTTTTCACAAGTGGAGACATTTCTGATGCTTCAATGGCTCACCGGGTCACTTAAAGCACTGAAGGAGTTTGGAGTGGAGCAATGGGCCCTGAAACTGGGTGAGAAAGGCACAGGGTTGTGCACAGAGACCTAAACAGTGGAGACAAGTCCTTTGTTCTCCCCAGGCCACTTACAGAAATGGCAGTTGCAGCCACAGTAGCTTGTAGCAGCATGCAGGCTCACAAGCCCTTTCATAAAAGGCCGTGACAGTCACTAAATTTCCAGTGTCACCTTCAGGGGAGGCCTACAAAACATTCAAATAATTAATACCAATCCTTCTTAAAGTCTTCAAAAATTGAAGAAGATGACAAACTTCCAAGCACTTTTTGATGCCAGTATTATGCTGACTCCAAAACCAAACACAGACCAAACAAAGAAAATTACAGGATAATATCTTTGATGAATATGGATGCAAGATTTCTCAGCAAAATACTAGCAAACTAAATTCAGCAACATATTAAATGAATCATACACCGTGATGAAGTGGAATTTATTCTGGTATGCAAGGATGGTTCAACATACGTAAATCAAGAAATCTGATACACTACATCAATTAAAAGGGACAGAAACCACATGATTGTCTAAATAGATGCAGAAAAAGCATTTGATAAAATTCAACACCCTTTTATGTTAACAGCCTTCCAAAAGTAGGTATAGATGGAATGTAGTTCAGCATAGTAAAGGCTATCTATGACAAACCCATAGATAACATTGTACACAATGGAGAAAACACTGAAAGATTTTTCTGTAATATTAGGAGCAAGACAAGATGTCTGTTCTCACTATTACTGTTTAATATAGTGTCAGAAGTCCTGGATAATATAACTAGACAGGAAAAATATATGTGGTATCCAAATAAGAAAGGAAGATGTGAAACTATCATTATTTGCAGGTTTCCTGATAATATGCATAGAGAACCTAAAAGACTCTAGTAGTCAAAAGACTACTAGAAATAATAAATGAAAGTGAAGAATCAGGCTACAAAATTAATATTAAAATTTTTCTGTATGCTGGCAATGAAAATAAAGAGAACTCACAAAGCAGTACTATTTGCAGTTGCATCAGAAAGAATGAAATTCCTTGGAATAAACAACCAGAGAAGAGAAGCTAGACCATGAAAGATATAGGACAAGGTAAAAGAAATAGAAGACAACACACTGAAATAGAAATATATTCCATGAGGATGCACTGGAATAATTAACATCATCAAAATGGCCATAATGTGCAAGGCAATATACAGATTAAATGCTATCCCCATTAAAATTCCTAAGATATTCTTCACAGATACAGAACAAAAAGTCATGCAATTCATTTGAAATTGCAAACAACCCAGGATAGCATAAACAATCCTCAGGGAAAAAACAACAATGGAGGGTTGTATCTTAGTTTTTGTCTATTAATAATACAGCTGTGATGATTCAGTTATAAGTTATTTGATGGACATGGTTGTTTTTTTTTTTTAATTCTCTGCAAATGGTTGATCCTCTTAATTGGGCTGATTTCCTTTTGCTAATTTGTCATTTCAGATGCTATTCCTCTTCCCTAAGCCTAGATTTATTCAGTCTTGACTCACAATCACTTGTTCTCCTTGAAAATTTCTCTGGTTCTTCTCTCATTGACATTACTCCCCTCAGTACTTATCTAGTCCTTGCAGTACAGTTTAGCTCTTTATTTTAGATTGTTTTAAGTTTTTTCATAAGAGATTATTTCTGTCTTTCAAGGTATTAGTTTGTCAGAGGGGGAACCATATTTGATAAACAGGGAGCCTATCCTGCTATAAATAGAAAATATTCTAGTCTGACAGTTGGCAGGTTACAGTTTACTCTGATACCAATAACTTCTTGGATATATTGTACAATAAAGCTTTTCCTAGTCATATTCTAAATAAATTAACTATAAAATTGAAATTGGTCAATCAATGAGAACTTTTTAATCAGCGAGAACTCTTTAATCAAATACTCATATTTTCCTTTCCGAGGAAACAAATTTAATTTTGCATTTTTGATGTAGTCAGAACTGGGATTTATACATTATTAGACCTTATCACTTGCAGTGCTCTGACAGCAAGTTTCCTGGTATCATATGTAAACTCAATCTATTCATTAGAGTACTTGCTAAAGCAACCCAACATAAACAGTTGCTGGAGTGACTTGGTTTGGGACATTTGACTTAGAAATATTCTGTTGCTATACCAGTGAATTGACCTGCCTCGGATGTCATGTATGTTATATATTATTTTATCCATGCTCAACTTGCATTGAAACTTGAATAACAGAAAGTAAGTTATAAATTATTGTAGGTGAAAAATATACTATTGACTAGAGGAATTTGGTAAAAGATTTTTGAAATAGTGGGGATAAATTGGGGCTTCACTGATTGCAATAACCAAAATATTTCTTTAGGTAAGATGGCCATTTAAAGAATTTCAATCCTCCCAATCATAACTTCCCAAGAGTAACTTTCCTCTTTCTGTCTCCTCTCCCATTTCTGTTAAGAGTGTCTTATAATTTTCATTTTGCAATTCTTTCAACACCTTTGTGATGTATATTCACAGGTATCTGATTATTTTTGTTTGTATCGTAGATGTAATTATTTTCTTTATTTTTTATTGTATTATTGGCAAATACAAATGCTACATGTTTATATTCATTTTGTAGCCTGACACTGTGTTCATTAATTTTAGTAATTTTCATTGGTACCTTTAGGTTTGGTTTTCTATATATATTATCATGTCATCTATAAATGATAGCTTTGTTCCCTGTTTTCCAATTTGAATCTCTTTATTTCTTCTTATTGCCTGATGACTGGATGTCAGGTGCAATGTTACATAGCAGTGCTGAAAATGGACAGTCCTGTCTCCTGTCTGATCTGAGAAGACATGCTTTCAGTTTTTCTCCAGTGAATATGATGTTGATGTGCATTTATCATAGATGGCCTTTATTACATTAAGGAATTCCTTCTATCACAATTATACACAGAATGTTTATCATATATGGGTACTGAATCTTTGTAAATTGACAAGATCATGCGATACTTTTCATTACATTTATTGATGTGTTGTATTCCATTATTGTTTTTCATATGTTGAACCATCCTTGCATCCCTAGGATAAATCACACTTTGCCTTGATAGATGATCCTTTTGAGGTATTGTCAGATTTCATTTGCCAATAATATCAAGGATTTTTGCATTTATGTTCATCAGAGATATTCATCAATAATAGTCTTATTTGGGATATCCTTGTTTGCTTTTGACATCAGAGTAACAGCTTCGTAGAAAATGTTAGGATGTGTTCCTGCTCTGTATTTTTGGAAGAATTTGAGAACAGGAATGAATTCTCCAAAGGTTTTCTGAAACTGGCAAGTAACGTCATGGTCCTGGGATATTATTTGGGGGGAGACTTTTAATTACTTCTTTAATTTATTTGCTTGCAACGAGTATGTGAAAGTTTTCCATTCCTTTCTGATTCAGTATTGGTAGACTGTATATTTCTAAAAATCAGTCCATGTCCTCTATGTTGCCCAGTTTACCGGCTTAACATTGTTCATAGTAGTGTCACTTTTGGAGTTCAAGGAAAGGCACAGGTGAGCAGGTAGGCAGGCAGGGATAAAGAGAGAGGAGGGAGAAAAAATTTTATTTAGCTGTGTATCTTGGTTCGTCCTCTTGACTCTGGGTTGCAAACCTGTGTCCTCATCAGGTAGGTGGACTGGGATAGCTGGAGGCATCAATCTGAACCTGTAAGCCATGGGGGTGTGCCCACAGGAGTCTCCAATGGTGCAGTATGTCTGACGTATCTGTTGTAACTTCTACTACCCTTCCATTTCTGGGTCGTTAGGAGAATTTTTTTCCTCTTTAGTCAAAGGTCCGTCAATTTTATCTTTCAAATAAACAGCCCCAAGTTTTCTTGATTTTCTGAAGTGAGTTTTTAATCTTATTGCATTTAAGTTGTTTCTATTGCTTTCCTTCTAATCATGTTTGTCTTCATTTTTTCTTCTTTGCCAACCTGCTTTAGAGGCGCGTTTTCTTGTTTCTCCAGGTAGGCTTAATTGCTATAATCTCCCCTCAAACTACTGTTTTTCCTCCAATTCGTAAGTCCTGGGAGTTTCTCTCCTTTCTCATTTGTTCAAGTGCTTATGAATTTCACCTTTGATTTCCTCTTTTATGCAAATGTCTTTCTGAAGCACGCTCCTGACCTTTCACATAGTTTGGAATTTTCAGGCTTTTCTGAGGACTTATTTCTAGTTTTATGCCATTGTAAATCACGGAAGAGAGGATGGTTGGTGTGATTTTAATTTTTGTAAGTTTTTCAGAATTGACTTGTTTTTCAAAATATCAACTATGTTTAAGGATGTTTCATGACACTTGAAAAAATGTAAATGCTGCTTGTTAGGTAAATGGTTCAGTAAATGTCTGAGATAATTACATCTGTACTTCCTTTTTTAGGTTGCCATTTAACTGTAAGATTATGTTTCAACCTTTCCCTTTGAGTCTATGTTTATCTTCAGAACTTAGATGAGTTTGTTGTACACAGTACAATGTTGGGTTGTTTTTCAATTAATTTGGTGACTATGCCTTTTGGTTGATGAATTCAAGCCATTAACATTTAGAATTATAATTGATAATAACTATACCACTTTCCTCTTTGTTTTCTCAGCACTGATAGAGAGTGATACTGCGCATTTATTCTCCGCTTTTGAGTTTTGAAATATTTCTGTTTTGTTATGATTCCTTTTTTCACTGACATTGGTTTTCTTATGGATTTATGTTATGAGGTTACCCTGGGGTTTATATGTAAGTTTCTATGCTAATAATCCTATTTAACTTGAAAGCAACTTCATTTTGAACTCTAAGGATCATACTTTTAGTATCTTTATCCCCCCATTTTGTATATTTGGTGTCTTGCTGCTTCTCTGTGGAGTTTTTTTTTTTTTTTTTTTTGCTTTAGAACTTCAGTAATTCTTGTTAGGTTAGTTATATGGTGATGAATTCTTTTAACTTTGTCTGTAATGTTCATTACCATTTCTTTAATCCTATGTGTTAATCTAGCAGGGTACAATAGGCTTGGCTGGAAATTCTTTTCTTTCAGCTCTTTAACTACATCATACTATTCTCTCCCGATTTTTAAAGTTTCAGCTGAAAATTCAAAGACATCCTTATGGGGGTTCCTTTCTATGCAGCTTCTTTTTCTGTAGCTTCTTTTAAGATTCTCTATATGTTTGTCATTTTAAAATAAATTTGTCACAGTCTTTGTATGTTTGAGTTTCTTAGGTTTGAATCTCTGTTTCCTTACTCAGGATAGGGAAATTCTCATTTATGTTTTTCATTAACTTCACTTTCTGTACCCTTCTCTCTCTCTCTCCTTCCTCTGGATCCCCTGTAATGCAAATGTTGTTCCTCTGATGTTATCTTGTAGGTTTCCATGTTGTCATCATTTCTTTATTTTTTTTTTCTCTTTTCTGGTCTGCTTAGGTGCATTTTAATGTCCTGTTTTCTGGGTTGCTGATTTTTCAGAGTCTTCACCCACTCACCTAATCAGTCACTTTCTATGTCCTTTATCTCCACTATTGATTTATTTAAACCATGCAGTCTCTTTGGCACTACCACGTATTCTCTACAACTTTCTTGTAGTTCCTTTTTGTTCCTCTGCTGCTTTCTTGGTTTCATGAATATCATTAAATCTGTTGCTTTAAGTCTTCTTTGGTTAGTTCATTGAATTCCTTTGCATTGTTTTTCCGCTGAAGTTTTCTTTTGGGCCACAACTTTACGTATATTTCTCTGTGTCTTCAATTTGGCATTCTATGTTTATATTTAGGGTTACACCTCCCATATGTAAAGTTGATGTGTCAGCTTGCAGATTATAGGCTGCATATGGCACCTGGAATGCTGGGCTTCCTTTACTTGTGTGATCTCAGCATTCCAGAATTGTTGAAGCCCTAGAGCCAATGTTGTATTGTGACCTGGGAGTCCACCATATGGGGTTGAATTTTGGCCAGGGAATGCAGGTATTGCCCTAAGAGTCACCGTTATGAACAACACATGCCAAGAAGAGAGACCCAATAGGTGTGGGTGTAGCCACAAGCAGGCCCTGGTGCAACACAGGTCATAGGAGCAATGTCAGCCTCCTGTGTTCCACCATGAGGAAGCTGCATCAGTTCACAAGGAGGTTTTCCTTTTTCCACAACATGCCATTCAATGACTGTAAGCCAGGTCCTGGTCGTATGGGCAAAAGTGACGATGCAAGCCTTTCATCTCTTGGGAGAGTGTCTGTATCATTAGTTTGTTTCACTCTGAGGCTTCCAGGATCTTGGGACAGAGTGGCACGACACAAGACAGATTAGCTTCTCAATATTATTTATGGAGTGTGTATTTTCTTTTTGTGGAGACGTGGGTTCCCATTCTCTTCCAAAGGTCTTTGTTTCTAAATGGGAGAAGTTTTGTGTGCTTTGGGGAGGAGGCAGCATGAGATCTGAACAGTCTGCCATCTTGGAACCTACCCCTCAATAATGTTCTAGGTGTAAGAACAGGTGATAGCAGATTTGAACTACATTATTATTATTAGTTAAAATAAATGTTTTATTCTTTTTAGGTAAAAGAAGTGCTATATCAACAGAGAGAGGCTACAAGAAATGCTGAAAAGATGCAAGATCGCATGCAAAGGTAGTTTTTTAAATCAGCACAGAAATAGCTTGGGAATTTATAATAGAAGATAGCACTGTATTATGATGATTATATCAGCTGTTATATTTAACATATCTTGAGTTGAGTAAACATTTCAACTTTGACCTCGTTTCAAGTACATCATCTTGGCACATTATTTTTAAAATTTGCACAACTTCACAAAGCACAACTTAAAACACAACACGATGCCAAATCATCTTTATGGTATAGTTGTATATGGATAATTTTCATACTTAATGCTGATAAGGTCTCAACCTTTTTACTACTTTATTTTAATTCATTCCAAGGCATTTTATATAAAGAATGTCAGTATCACTATTTTTCTTTTTAGATGATTCTGAATCGGTACTGGTGTCTTCAATTTCTCCACAACTATGTACTGATGAGTGAACTGTGACTGAATCTTGTTTTGTAAACATCATGAAAATATGTACATATTTTGAAGAAAGGTATATGAACTGAAAGATAAATAGTAAAATGTATATACTAGGCTACGTATGTATCATTTTCATGGTTTCCCATTTACCATTTGACATGTGAAAAATATTGTGTCATATGTGTATGATGAAAGTAAATGTAATATTTTAAACTATGTTTCTTGGTCTCTAATTTACCTTCAAACAGGTTTAGTGAATGAAAATCTGCACTAAGGAACTTTACATACTCCCGTTGTCCAAATACCGGCTGTTTAAACAATACCCAAATTATCAGGTTGTCATTACTACTTTGGTAGTGTAAATTAATAGATTTCTTGTACTTGTTATTCAAGTTTTATCACTATATGTAGACTGGTGTATTTGGACTGCTATCACATTGACATATTGCTGCTAAGGGAACTGTCAGACACATTGACCGTTTTAAGATTGGTATAGTGTCATCAGATATAATATTTTAAACACTTACAGATCTTTCCTTGGGCAAATTAATACTTGAAGAATTATTTTCACCTGAATGCTTTTTTGTTTTGTTTTGTTTCACTATGTGGAATAGCTTTCAATTTAGAGAAATCTTCTAATTTTTAGTATAAAGAATTTTCCCCCTGAAACATTGACAGTAAATTATTGTCATTATGCCATCATCCCTGGTTACTTTAGTGTTTGTTTCTAACAAGTCAATACATCTACATAATTTTGCCACTGCCTATACTGCAGAAAAAGATCCTCTCAGACCCATGGATGTTATTTAGTTGTCATGTTTCTTAGCCTCCTTCTTTTCTACAGTCTTTCCTTGACATTCATGACCTTCGTCTTGTGAAGACTACATCCCATTAATGTAATGTACTTCATTGTTCATGTTTCTTGTGTTTCCTTAGGATAAGATTATTGTATGCTTTTAGTAAGAGTCTCACAAAAGTGGCTCTGTCCTTTGCTCATTGCATTCTGTCATGTGAGCATACTCTTCAATAATTTTTTATATTACTACTGATATTAGTGTTGATCAGAAAAGGTAGGCTATGTGAGTTACACTCTGAAATTATTTTTTATTTTATAGTGAGTAATCTATTTGGAAGTACTATGAGAATATTTTCTCTGCTTTCTCATCAATCTTTTGATTAATTAATTTAGTTCATAAGCATTTATCATTCATTCACTGGGTTTTATGTTGTTAATATTGTTTAAAAATTTTAATGCATATTGTGCTTTGACATATTTAGACATGAATGTATAAGAATGGTACAAATAATCCTGGAGTAACATTGTCCAGTTGTTAAAATTTTACTTTACATGTTTTAACATTCTCCTCTTCCTTTCCTCTTACTAATAACTGTTATTGTCGGCAGTTAATATCAATATTCCCTGAACCAACTGTTATTTGCAAAGAAGAGTGTTCTTTATTCCTAAGTTTAGTGTTTTTTCGACAGTAAATTAAATTACATGCTTATAATCATCAAACCGGGAAATTTAATTTGGTTCAGTATTAACATTTGATTCATGGAATTTGTTCTTCTTCCATTTGTTTCAATAATATCTTTTATAGTCAACAAAAATCTGTTGTGCTCAATACACTGTTTCTTTAGTCCTCTTTATTCTCAGACTGTACTTTAGTCACTGATTTTCATGAAATTTACATTTTGAGGAACATAAGTCAGATATTTTGAAGCCTATCAGTTCAGGTTAGTATGAAGTTTTCTCATAAGTAGATAGAAGTTATGCTATTGGGCAAGAAAGACACTTTATGCTGAGTTCTTCCTAATGTTGTAAATCTGGAGCCACTTGCTTGGTACCATTCCTGGCCACATTGTCTTTGTTCATTTGGTTATGTGTCTGCTAGATATTGCCACAGAAAGATTACCATTTATCATAAATGTTTTGCATGATGAAATGTTGGAATTTTGTAAATATTTGAGTATTACTTACAAATTAGACTTATTTGATATTTTAAATTCTTCATTTAATCAATTATTACTATTATTTATCCTTTTATACTTTGATTTGTTGGTAAACACAGAAGGCAGTCAAGCAGATAAGGGAAATGGGAAAATGTCCTTTTGGTGCTTAAATTGCCCCAGTTTTGGCCAGTGGTTGTCATTCAAGCTCACTTCCTCCCTTTTGGCTTGTCCCATTATTCTAGAGCACCTCCTAACTGACTAACTCCTAAATCCTAACTGAAGATGACGCAGTTCACTTCTCCACAAACATAATATAAATAAAAATAGACATACAGGCAATTTCTTCAAAGAGTAATCTATGCATATGTATAAATACAAACAAAGTGTCATATCTATCTATCTATATAAACTTGAAAGGTTTAAGACAAGGCCAACTGTGCACAGAGAAGGGACATCCTAGCTTTATGTCAACATGGTGCTTTTTGGCAGAGGTGATATGTAAGTTGATACCTGAAGAACAAGAGTTCACCATATAGAGGGAAGAAATACATGCAAAGAGCTAGAATCAGAGAACACTTGTGCGATAGAATTAATCTACTTTGGTAGATTCTAGAGCGAAGGGTTAGAAAAGGGTAAGAGAAGGGTAAGAGAAGGTTAGGAGAAGTTTAATATATGAGACTGACAAGGCCAACTGTGAATCATAAACCAAAGAAGGCTTAACAATTTCAAGTTACAAGAATAGAAATGAAAAATCACAAATAAAAAATCGCAAATAAACAACTAAACTTTTAAAATGGCTAAAGAACAATGAAAGCTAAATTCAGCAGGAAGGAAATAATCAAAATTAAAGCAGAAATAAATGAAATAGAAAACAAAAAGACAAGGAAGATCAATGAAATGAAAAAAATTTGCTCTTTGAAATGGTAGACAAAATTGATAATCCACTGGCTAGTCTCACAAAGTAAAAAGGGAGACAACTCTCATAACTAGATCATAAGTGAAAGGGGAGAAGTCACAACAGATATCACAGATATCACAGAAATTCAAAACATCATACGGGACTACTCTGAACAGCTCTATGCCAACAAAATGGACAACCTTGAGATGGACAGATTTCTAGAAAAGTACAGTCTACCAAGACTAAACCAGCAAGAATTGGAATCTCTATACAGAACAATCACAAGCAAAGAAATTGAAGAAGCAATCAAGGATCCCCCAAAAAATAAAAACCTAGGAACAGATGGTTTCTCCAATGAGTTCTACCAAACCTTCAGAGAAGATTAACACCTATTCTTCTCAAGTTCTTCCAAAATTTTGAAGAACAGGGAACTCTCCCAAATACTTTTCATGAGACTAACATTACACTGATATCAAAAGCTGACAGAGAAGTCACCAGAAAAGAAAATTACAGAACAATATCTCTAATAACATAGATGCAAAAATTGTCAACTAAATATTAGCCATCCAAATTCAACAATGCATCATAAAGTTCATCCATCATGACCATGTGTGATTTATAATATTTATTAAGAATGATCATCTTTATCTCATCCTAAAGTCATTTGATCATTGAAAGTATAATCGTGACTTCATGGGTCTATTTCAAAGATTAACTCAGTAACATGTGATTTAGCAAAACCTGGAATACCTTGAGCTATATTTTGATGAAATATATTGAATATTTACTATACTAATGTATTCAAACTACATTAAGAGAAACAGAGCATCTTTAGAAACTAAACTCCAAAAGTTCATTCAGTCTTACCATTTTATGTATAATAACACATCTTTAACATATAAATTTTTGAAATTTAAGTTCCAGAAAAAATGATGATTATTTAAAATCAATTTAAGTTCTTTCAAAAACGGTTTTTGAAATCCCTCTATTGAAATTATATTACTAATGAGAAATAATATTTGAAAAAAATTTGCTCTATATTTTAAACAATTTTCAGAATATTTTTTTAAAGATGGTGGATGAAAAGGAACAATTAAAGAAAGTTATTGATTAAAACAATCTTTGTAATATAGATTGGATCAAGAAATGAAGAGGAGTGACCTGGATAAAAGAGGTTACTGGGTAAGATCTGAATATTTCAGGTCACTTCAACCATTTATCAATTGATTTAACTATTTTATTTCATAGAAGAATAAATGCATATTAATTTCTATTTTATAATTGAATAAATTTAATTAAAAATTTACTTTTGAAATGCACTGCACAGTGTGTAGTATTCTTTGAAGACCAAAAAGTTATGCTTACTCTTTAATGATTTCTAAAAATAATCGTGATGATGCCATTTTGTGTAGGATGTCAAATGCACTCTTCATTCTCAACCACGAATTTTTAATTTTTGCAAGAGTTCTTTGTTCCTTCTTGTAATCTTTCAATCTGATAGTAATGTTGTTCCTTCAACATTTAAATATTTTTATATCTAAAAATTTCCTGTTTCATTGTTTAGTATCATTGAACTTATATTGATTCAACTCGTCTTTTCTATTTGCTTTGGAGAATTATAGAATACGTTCTACACACAAATCATGTGTGACTCAAAGAAGAATAAAATGACTAATTATGTTGTTACACACTGATAAGTGAGGTGAATACTTTCCAGTGCCTCTGAAGCACCAATAAGGATTTATGTCTATTTGCTAAGTCCTTATGTTTGTTGCCTGATAGTCCTTCATGGCTTTGCATCTTTCATATTTTGAAACATTGTGCATGGGAAATTCTTAGATATCACCTTAGAATACTTTTGAAGTGACTATAAGCATTATTTCTATTCCATTTTCCTTTCTTTAGAAGTTCTACATCTTTTTTTCTCATCTCAACTTTCAAAGATGTTTCTTTCCTGTTCCTCTTTCTATTTTGAATGACCCTGATTTTGTTCATGTGTTTATTTTTTAAAAAATTGATTAACTTCAAGGAAGAAATGAAGACCAAGTAGACAGACAAGGCAAGAATAGAGAGGAGAAAGAAGTTTCCATCTATCCATTTAGTTGTCCATGTCTGTTGTTCTACCCATTTACCGCTATAAACCCAGGTCATAGGGCTTAACGTGGGCTATGCCAGAGCCCAGAAAATCAACCACTGAGCCACCAGTGTGTGACAGTATGTGCATTCTCTTTTCTTTTGGTGGACTATGGTCTGCATAATGCAATACCAAAATGTACCATTTTTGTCATTTCAAAATATATGTAAATACACTTTGCTAATAAATCATGGATACTGATCTCTGAGATATTACTAATATTTAATAATAGGTAAATATTTATGTGGATACAATAGAAGTAGATATGAATAATGGATATCTGAGAACTCTATATGGTTATACTATTAACTTTTACTACCTTGTTCTTCATGTTATTTCCCTAAGACTTCAGTTAACTCTAGTAAGTATAATTTCAAACAATAGCAGATTTTGAAAACAGAAGATAGCAATTTATAGAATTTTTATTTCCTATGATTGAAATACTATCTGCTTAAATAAATATTTAATATTTACTCATTAATAACTTTTGTGTATATTTCTACAGAATGACTAAACTCTTAAATATGACAAAGAGCAATTCAAATGGATATGAATGTGGAAAGCCTGGCATCTGTGGAGATTCTAGAACTAATCACATGGAAATGAATACACATATAAATACACTAAATAAAAAGGTAATTTTTAATCATTTTGAGACTCCTAAATCATTTAAGTTCTCAAAATGTATATCTCTCAATAAGTTAAACTCAGATTTTCCTATTAATCTTATTGTTTTGATACAAATAGTAGCAGCTGAATTTTCAATATCAGCTCTTTACAAAAGAGTGTGCACTATTGGTTTACTTCAGTCTTGAACCCTTTTCAGTAACCTAAATAAAGTGACATAACATTACCCACTCCGAGCAGTAGTAGCAAATTTGTTTTTTCTGGTCATAGTTGTATTAAGATAGTGAATACACCATGCAATTCACTCATTTCAAGTGTACAGTTCAGTGGCTTCTATTATAATCAGAGCATTATACAGTCTCCCCACTATCGATTTTAGAGTGCTTTGATCAACCTTAATATGAAAAGAAGATTTGAAGAATTTGTATTTCGTAAGTTTCAGAAGATATGGTAAAAGGTCTATATTTTCTTGACTTTTTTCAGAATACTAACATCTTAGCAAATTATCAACATGATGGTTTAAAACCATTGTTTTATTGCTAATTGTTGGTAAAAAATGGAGGCACAAAATATGCATATAGACTATCACATTGTTACTTGAAATTGAACTCATGTCCATTGTCTTGTTTGAAGAAGTCTTTGACAGAAAAGCAGAATCTGTCATTTATAAATTTTGTCTAAGTAGCTGTGTTTTATAGTTATAAATTATGCAAATAAAGTTGTTTCATACTTAAAGAAAGAACCCATAAGAGCCTATTGGCATCATCACCCTGTGCCATTTTTCCCATCCTTTCTCAGCACTGGAGAACTGACACTAGCTCTTCTCGATAAATGTGCCTTTTGGGACACTACATAGCAAAAGAATTGCAATATGTGGTACTTTGCAATGTAGCATAATGTTTTCAGGTATATCTATTTTCAGCATGCATAAGTATGTCACATTTTTATTTGCTCAAAAATATTCCATCATATGGACACATCAAATTTTCTTTTTCTGTGTATTATTTGATGTAACATTGTGTTATTCCTACTTTTTAACTATTAGTAATAATAATGCTGTGACCATACATGTACAGGTTTCTGTGTGAGTACATGATTTCATGTCTCTCGTGTAGATAATTAGGAATGAATTGCTGGATCATATAGTATCTCAGTGCTTAACATTTGGAGAACTACCAGATTGTTTTCTAATGTGGCTGTGACATTTGACATTTTATCAGCTGTGTATAAGGGCTCCATTTCCTCCATATGCATGTAAATCTTGTCATTATTTGTATTTTTATGAGAATTTTCCTGGGGGATGTAAAGGGCTTTTCATTGAAGTTTTGATTTGCACTTACTATCAACTAGTTATTTAGATCATCTTTTCCTGTTCTTATATGTAAGCATCTATAGATCAAGATTTATTCCTTGAATGTTTCTGCCCATTTTTAAGTTGTATGGAATTATAAGAGTCTTTTGCATATTAGAGATATAAATGCCTTGTCTGATACAGGATTCCCAAATATTTTCTTCTTTTCAGTGTCTTGGTTTTCACTTTTTTGTGGTATCCATTGAGCACAGATGTTTTAAATTTTGATGAAGTTAGTGAATCAATTTTTTGTCTTATGGTGCCATATCTGATGAATAATAGCCAAATCCAGTAATAAATACCTAATCTTATGCTGGGATATCTTATCTAGAACATGAAGACACAGACTTACCATGTGGGCTGGGCCTTAAAACATGGTGGCTGGGCACCAATGGTGAGTTTTCCAAGAGACAGAAAGTGAAATAAATGTAGTTTGAAAATTTCTTACTTAGCCTTAAAAACCACAGAGCAATTCTG
Organism: Solenodon paradoxus; assembly: GCA_004363575.1. Taxonomy (NCBI): domain Eukaryota; kingdom Metazoa; phylum Chordata; class Mammalia; order Eulipotyphla; family Solenodontidae; genus Solenodon; species Solenodon paradoxus. Next base: position 51,362 of record RJWH01004697.1, read on the forward strand.
CCATATTCTATTCATCAGATGCCAATTAACACAGCCAGCATATGATTAAGGGGATATAATTTCATTGGGTAGTGTCATAGATTTGTAGATATGATTGTGAACTACCACATCTACTCACTTTGTCTTATCAAATAACTATTAATATCTATAGAAATGTAGCTCATTTCAACATAGTACAACTGACATTCTAGAAAGATTTTTGTTGTTGCATAGTGTGTTCCCTTATTTTATGAAAAGTAGCAAAGACATAAAATATTTGTAGTTACAGAGAAAGGCTTATGAATTAGAAAACATATAAGATTTTTTAATTACAGTCTTACTTTAAAATCAATTTTGGGAGGCATTTATTGACCTAGGCTTGAATAACTTTACTATCCCTAAAGCTTCTGTTATAATTATGTGTAGTTAAGATGGAGGGAAGAGGTAAAAGACATTCTACTAATATGTGACTAATAATCATTTTATGGAGAAAGATATGAAACGATCTTAGCAATTTAAGAATATGATGTCAAATGTTTTGTGGCAAATATGATAGTAAAGCATATATTTTTGTGACTCTTGGTGATTGTAACTATCTTATTATCTGAATCACTCAAATTTCCACATTTTATGACTCTTCAGTATGGATAATCTTTTATTACAACTCAATTTACTTTACATTTTATACTGGTTTTGAGTCAAGACTCAGTTTTTTTCTTCATTAGCAACATATTATTTTATTCATGCAGATTGATGATATGACAACAAAACTGGAAACTGTCTTCAAAATGTCACATCTGAATGCTCAAAATCATGTTCTTCAACAGTTTTCCCTTCTGAAAGTAGTGCAGAAGAAATGTGAAAACCTAGAGTATAATGAAAAGAAGTTGGAACAAGATGTTGTAAACATCAAAAGCCTTGTCAAAATAAATATGGTTGGGCAAAATCAAGTAGAACAACGTAAGTTAGGTTTAGTCTCTAAAAGTATTATTTAAATACCACATTTTACAAGCTATGTGTCATTTCTATCTTAATGCCTCTCATTTAACTTAAACAGTAGTAAACACATTTGACTTCTTTCAGATGCAGCAAGAGTTGCATGAAATATAGCTAGAGGGCTAAAACACTCAAATCAGTTTGATTATTGGCAAATTTTTCAGTCTCATATATTAAACTTCTCCTAACCTTCTCTTACCCTTCTCTTACCCTTTTCTAACCCTTCGCTCTAGAATCTACCAAAGTAGATTAATTCTATCGCACAAGTGTTCTCTGATTCTAGCTCTTTGCATGTATTTCTTCCCTCTATATGGTGAACTCTTGTTCTTCAGGTATCAACTTACATATCACCTCTGCCAAAAAGCACCATGTTGACATAAAGCTAGGATGTCCCTTCTCTGTGCACAGTTGGCCTTGTCTTAAACCTTTCAAGTTTATATAGATAGATAGATATGACACTTTGTTTGTATTTATACATATGCATAGATTACTCTTTGAAGAAATTGCCTGTATGTCTATTTTTATTTATATTATGTTTGTGGAGAAGTGAACTGCGTCATCTTCAGTTAGGATTTAGGAGTTAGTCAGTTAGGAGGTGCTCTAGAATAATGGGACAAGCCAAAAGGGAGGAAGTGAGCTTGAATGACAACCACTGGCCAAAACTGGGGCAATTTAAGCACCAAAAGGACATTTTCCCATTTCCCTTATCTGCTTGACTGCCTTCTGTGTTTACCAACAAATCAAAGTATAAAAGGATAAATAATAGTAATAATTGATTAAATGAAGAATTTAAAATATCAAATAAGTCTAATTTGTAAGTAATACTCAAATATTTACAAAATTCCAACATTTCATCATGCAAAACATTTATGATAAATGGTAATCTTTCTGTGGCAATATCTAGCAGACACATAACCAAATGAACAAAGACAATGTGGCCAGGAATGGTACCAAGCAAGTGGCTCCAGATTTACAACATTAGGAAGAACTCAGCATAAAGTGTCTTTCTTGCCCAATAGCATAACTTCTATCTACTTATGAGAAAACTTCATACTAACCTGAACTGATAGGCTTCAAAATATCTGACTTATGTTCCTCAAAATGTAAATTTCATGAAAATCAGTGACTAAAGTACAGTCTGAGAATAAAGAGGACTAAAGAAACAGTGTATTGAGCACAACAGATTTTTGTTGACTATAAAAGATATTATTGAAACAAATGGAAGAAGAACAAATTCCATGAATCAAATGTTAATACTGAACCAAATTAAATTTCCCGGTTTGATGATTATAAGCATGTAATTTAATTTACTGTCGAAAAAACACTAAACTTAGGAATAAAGAACACTCTTCTTTGCAAATAACAGTTGGTTCAGGGAATATTGATATTAACTGCCGACAATAACAGTTATTAGTAAGAGGAAAGGAAGAGGAGAATGTTAAAACATGTAAAGTAAAATTTTAACAACTGGACAATGTTACTCCAGGATTATTTGTACCATTCTTATACATTCATGTCTAAATATGTCAAAGCACAATATGCATTAAAATTTTTAAACAATATTAACAACATAAAACCCAGTGAATGAATGATAAATGCTTATGAACTAAATTAATTAATCAAAAGATTGATGAGAAAGCAGAGAAAATATTCTCATAGTACTTCCAAATAGATTACTCACTATAAAATAAAAAATAATTTCAGAGTGTAACTCACATAGCCTACCTTTTCTGATCAACACTAATATCAGTAGTAATATAAAAAATTATTGAAGAGTATGCTCACATGACAGAATGCAATGAGCAAAGGACAGAGCCACTTTTGTGAGACTCTTACTAAAAGCATACAATAATCTTATCCTAAGGAAACACAAGAAACATGAACAATGAAGTACATTACATTAATGGGATGTAGTCTTCACAAGACGAAGGTCATGAATGTCAAGGAAAGACTGTAGAAAAGAAGGAGGCTAAGAAACATGACAACTAAATAACATCCATGGGTCTGAGAGGATCTTTTTCTGCAGTATAGGCAGTGGCAAAATTATGTAGATGTATTGACTTGTTAGAAACAAACACTAAAGTAACCAGGGATGATGGCATAATGACAATAATTTACTGTCAATGTTTCAGGGGGAAAATTCTTTATACTAAAAATTAGAAGATTTCTCTAAATTGAAAGCTATTCCACATAGTGAAACAAAACAAAACAAAAAAGCATTCAGGTGAAAATAATTCTTCAAGTATTAATTTGCCCAAGGAAAGATCTGTAAGTGTTTAAAATATTATATCTGATGACACTATACCAATCTTAAAACGGTCAATGTGTCTGACAGTTCCCTTAGCAGCAATATGTCAATGTGATAGCAGTCCAAATACACCAGTCTACATATAGTGATAAAACTTGAATAACAAGTACAAGAAATCTATTAATTTACACTACCAAAGTAGTAATGACAACCTGATAATTTGGGTATTGTTTAAACAGCCGGTATTTGGACAACGGGAGTATGTAAAGTTCCTTAGTGCAGATTTTCATTCACTAAACCTGTTTGAAGGTAAATTAGAGACCAAGAAACATAGTTTAAAATATTACATTTACTTTCATCATACACATATGACACAATATTTTTCACATGTCAAATGGTAAATGGGAAACCATGAAAATGATACATACGTAGCCTAGTATATACATTTTACTATTTATCTTTCAGTTCATATACCTTTCTTCAAAATATGTACATATTTTCATGATGTTTACAAAACAAGATTCAGTCACAGTTCACTCATCAGTACATAGTTGTGGAGAAATTGAAGACACCAGTACCGATTCAGAATCATCTAAAAAGAAAAATAGTGATACTGACATTCTTTATATAAAATGCCTTGGAATGAATTAAAATAAAGTAGTAAAAAGGTTGAGACCTTATCAGCATTAAGTATGAAAATTATCCATATACAACTATACCATAAAGATGATTTGGCATCGTGTTGTGTTTTAAGTTGTGCTTTGTGAAGTTGTGCAAATTTTAAAAATAATGTGCCAAGATGATGTACTTGAAACGAGGTCAAAGTTGAAATGTTTACTCAACTCAAGATATGTTAAATATAACAGCTGATATAATCATCATAATACAGTGCTATCTTCTATTATAAATTCCCAAGCTATTTCTGTGCTGATTTAAAAAACTACCTTTGCATGCGATCTTGCATCTTTTCAGCATTTCTTGTAGCCTCTCTCTGTTGATATAGCACTTCTTTTACCTAAAAAGAATAAAACATTTATTTTAACTAATAATAATAATGTAGTTCAAATCTGCTATCACCTGTTCTTACACCTAGAACATTATTGAGGGGTAGGTTCCAAGATGGCAGACTGTTCAGATCTCATGCTGCCTCCTCCCCAAAGCACACAAAACTTCTCCCATTTAGAAACAAAGACCTTTGGAAGAGAATGGGAACCCACGTCTCCACAAAAAGAAAATACACACTCCATAAATAATATTGAGAAGCTAATCTGTCTTGTGTCGTGCCACTCTGTCCCAAGATCCTGGAAGCCTCAGAGTGAAACAAACTAATGATACAGACACTCTCCCAAGAGATGAAAGGCTTGCATCGTCACTTTTGCCCATACGACCAGGACCTGGCTTACAGTCATTGAATGGCATGTTGTGGAAAAAGGAAAACCTCCTTGTGAACTGATGCAGCTTCCTCATGGTGGAACACAGGAGGCTGACATTGCTCCTATGACCTGTGTTGCACCAGGGCCTGCTTGTGGCTACACCCACACCTATTGGGTCTCTCTTCTTGGCATGTGTTGTTCATAACGGTGACTCTTAGGGCAATACCTGCATTCCCTGGCCAAAATTCAACCCCATATGGTGGACTCCCAGGTCACAATACAACATTGGCTCTAGGGCTTCAACAATTCTGGAATGCTGAGATCACACAAGTAAAGGAAGCCCAGCATTCCAGGTGCCATATGCAGCCTATAATCTGCAAGCTGACACATCAACTTTACATATGGGAGGTGTAACCCTAAATATAAACATAGAATGCCAAATTGAAGACACAGAGAAATATACGTAAAGTTGTGGCCCAAAAGAAAACTTCAGCGGAAAAACAATGCAAAGGAATTCAATGAACTAACCAAAGAAGACTTAAAGCAACAGATTTAATGATATTCATGAAACCAAGAAAGCAGCAGAGGAACAAAAAGGAACTACAAGAAAGTTGTAGAGAATACGTGGTAGTGCCAAAGAGACTGCATGGTTTAAATAAATCAATAGTGGAGATAAAGGACATAGAAAGTGACTGATTAGGTGAGTGGGTGAAGACTCTGAAAAATCAGCAACCCAGAAAACAGGACATTAAAATGCACCTAAGCAGACCAGAAAAGAGAAAAAAAAAATAAAGAAATGATGACAACATGGAAACCTACAAGATAACATCAGAGGAACAACATTTGCATTACAGGGGATCCAGAGGAAGGAGAGAGAGAGAGAAGGGTACAGAAAGTGAAGTTAATGAAAAACATAAATGAGAATTTCCCTATCCTGAGTAAGGAAACAGAGATTCAAACCTAAGAAACTCAAACATACAAAGACTGTGACAAATTTATTTTAAAATGACAAACATATAGAGAATCTTAAAAGAAGCTACAGAAAAAGAAGCTGCATAGAAAGGAACCCCCATAAGGATGTCTTTGAATTTTCAGCTGAAACTTTAAAAATCGGGAGAGAATAGTATGATGTAGTTAAAGAGCTGAAAGAAAAGAATTTCCAGCCAAGCCTATTGTACCCTGCTAGATTAACACATAGGATTAAAGAAATGGTAATGAACATTACAGACAAAGTTAAAAGAATTCATCACCATATAACTAACCTAACAAGAATTACTGAAGTTCTAAAGCAAAAAAAAAAAAAAAAAAAACTCCACAGAGAAGCAGCAAGACACCAAATATACAAAATGGGGGGATAAAGATACTAAAAGTATGATCCTTAGAGTTCAAAATGAAGTTGCTTTCAAGTTAAATAGGATTATTAGCATAGAAACTTACATATAAACCCCAGGGTAACCTCATAACATAAATCCATAAGAAAACCAATGTCAGTGAAAAAAGGAATCATAACAAAACAGAAATATTTCAAAACTCAAAAGCGGAGAATAAATGCGCAGTATCACTCTCTATCAGTGCTGAGAAAACAAAGAGGAAAGTGGTATAGTTATTATCAATTATAATTCTAAATGTTAATGGCTTGAATTCATCAACCAAAAGGCATAGTCACCAAATTAATTGAAAAACAACCCAACATTGTACTGTGTACAACAAACTCATCTAAGTTCTGAAGATAAACATAGACTCAAAGGGAAAGGTTGAAACATAATCTTACAGTTAAATGGCAACCTAAAAAAGGAAGTACAGATGTAATTATCTCAGACATTTACTGAACCATTTACCTAACAAGCAGCATTTACATTTTTTCAAGTGTCATGAAACATCCTTAAACATAGTTGATATTTTGAAAAACAAGTCAATTCTGAAAAACTTACAAAAATTAAAATCACACCAACCATCCTCTCTTCCGTGATTTACAATGGCATAAAACTAGAAATAAGTCCTCAGAAAAGCCTGAAAATTCCAAACTATGTGAAAGGTCAGGAGCGTGCTTCAGAAAGACATTTGCATAAAAGAGGAAATCAAAGGTGAAATTCATAAGCACTTGAACAAATGAGAAAGGAGAGAAACTCCCAGGACTTACGAATTGGAGGAAAAACAGTAGTTTGAGGGGAGATTATAGCAATTAAGCCTACCTGGAGAAACAAGAAAACGCGCCTCTAAAGCAGGTTGGCAAAGAAGAAAAAATGAAGACAAACATGATTAGAAGGAAAGCAATAGAAACAACTTAAATGCAATAAGATTAAAAACTCACTTCAGAAAATCAAGAAAACTTGGGGCTGTTTATTTGAAAGATAAAATTGACGGACCTTTGACTAAAGAGGAAAAAAATTCTCCTAACGACCCAGAAATGGAAGGGTAGTAGAAGTTACAACAGATACGTCAGACATACTGCACCATTGGAGACTCCTGTGGGCACACCCCCATGGCTTACAGGTTCAGATTGATGCCTCCAGCTATCCCAGTCCACCTACCTGATGAGGACACAGGTTTGCAACCCAGAGTCAAGAGGACGAACCAAGATACACAGCTAAATAAAATTTTTTCTCCCTCCTCTCTCTTTATCCCTGCCTGCCTACCTGCTCACCTGTGCCTTTCCTTGAACTCCAAAAGTGACACTACTATGAACAATGTTAAGCCGGTAAACTGGGCAACATAGAGGACATGGACTGATTTTTAGAAATATACAGTCTACCAATACTGAATCAGAAAGGAATGGAAAACTTTCACATACTCGTTGCAAGCAAATAAATTAAAGAAGTAATTAAAAGTCTCCCCCCAAATAATATCCCAGGACCATGACGTTACTTGCCAGTTTCAGAAAACCTTTGGAGAATTCATTCCTGTTCTCAAATTCTTCCAAAAATACAGAGCAGGAACACATCCTAACATTTTCTACGAAGCTGTTACTCTGATGTCAAAAGCAAACAAGGATATCCCAAATAAGACTATTATTGATGAATATCTCTGATGAACATAAATGCAAAAATCCTTGATATTATTGGCAAATGAAATCTGACAATACCTCAAAAGGATCATCTATCAAGGCAAAGTGTGATTTATCCTAGGGATGCAAGGATGGTTCAACATATGAAAAACAATAATGGAATACAACACATCAATAAATGTAATGAAAAGTATCGCATGATCTTGTCAATTTACAAAGATTCAGTACCCATATATGATAAACATTCTGTGTATAATTGTGATAGAAGGAATTCCTTAATGTAATAAAGGCCATCTATGATAAATGCACATCAACATCATATTCACTGGAGAAAAACTGAAAGCATGTCTTCTCAGATCAGACAGGAGACAGGACTGTCCATTTTCAGCACTGCTATGTAACATTGCACCTGACATCCAGTCATCAGGCAATAAGAAGAAATAAAGAGATTCAAATTGGAAAACAGGGAACAAAGCTATCATTTATAGATGACATGATAATATATATAGAAAACCAAACCTAAAGGTACCAATGAAAATTACTAAAATTAATGAACACAGTGTCAGGCTACAAAATGAATATAAACATGTAGCATTTGTATTTGCCAATAATACAATAAAAAATAAAGAAAATAATTACATCTACGATACAAACAAAAATAATCAGATACCTGTGAATATACATCACAAAGGTGTTGAAAGAATTGCAAAATGAAAATTATAAGACACTCTTAACAGAAATGGGAGAGGAGACAGAAAGAGGAAAGTTACTCTTGGGAAGTTATGATTGGGAGGATTGAAATTCTTTAAATGGCCATCTTACCTAAAGAAATATTTTGGTTATTGCAATCAGTGAAGCCCCAATTTATCCCCACTATTTCAAAAATCTTTTACCAAATTCCTCTAGTCAATAGTATATTTTTCACCTACAATAATTTATAACTTACTTTCTGTTATTCAAGTTTCAATGCAAGTTGAGCATGGATAAAATAATATATAACATACATGACATCCGAGGCAGGTCAATTCACTGGTATAGCAACAGAATATTTCTAAGTCAAATGTCCCAAACCAAGTCACTCCAGCAACTGTTTATGTTGGGTTGCTTTAGCAAGTACTCTAATGAATAGATTGAGTTTACATATGATACCAGGAAACTTGCTGTCAGAGCACTGCAAGTGATAAGGTCTAATAATGTATAAATCCCAGTTCTGACTACATCAAAAATGCAAAATTAAATTTGTTTCCTCGGAAAGGAAAATATGAGTATTTGATTAAAGAGTTCTCGCTGATTAAAAAGTTCTCATTGATTGACCAATTTCAATTTTATAGTTAATTTATTTAGAATATGACTAGGAAAAGCTTTATTGTACAATATATCCAAGAAGTTATTGGTATCAGAGTAAACTGTAACCTGCCAACTGTCAGACTAGAATATTTTCTATTTATAGCAGGATAGGCTCCCTGTTTATCAAATATGGTTCCCCCTCTGACAAACTAATACCTTGAAAGACAGAAATAATCTCTTATGAAAAAACTTAAAACAATCTAAAATAAAGAGCTAAACTGTACTGCAAGGACTAGATAAGTACTGAGGGGAGTAATGTCAATGAGAGAAGAACCAGAGAAATTTTCAAGGAGAACAAGTGATTGTGAGTCAAGACTGAATAAATCTAGGCTTAGGGAAGAGGAATAGCATCTGAAATGACAAATTAGCAAAAGGAAATCAGCCCAATTAAGAGGATCAACCATTTGCAGAGAATTAAAAAAAAAAAAACAACCATGTCCATCAAATAACTTATAACTGAATCATCACAGCTGTATTATTAATAGACAAAAACTAAGATACAACCCTCCATTGTTGTTTTTTCCCTGAGGATTGTTTATGCTATCCTGGGTTGTTTGCAATTTCAAATGAATTGCATGACTTTTTGTTCTGTATCTGTGAAGAATATCTTAGGAATTTTAATGGGGATAGCATTTAATCTGTATATTGCCTTGCACATTATGGCCATTTTGATGATGTTAATTATTCCAGTGCATCCTCATGGAATATATTTCTATTTCAGTGTGTTGTCTTCTATTTCTTTTACCTTGTCCTATATCTTTCATGGTCTAGCTTCTCTTCTCTGGTTGTTTATTCCAAGGAATTTCATTCTTTCTGATGCAACTGCAAATAGTACTGCTTTGTGAGTTCTCTTTATTTTCATTGCCAGCATACAGAAAAATTTTAATATTAATTTTGTAGCCTGATTCTTCACTTTCATTTATTATTTCTAGTAGTCTTTTGACTACTAGAGTCTTTTAGGTTCTCTATGCATATTATCAGGAAACCTGCAAATAATGATAGTTTCACATCTTCCTTTCTTATTTGGATACCACATATATTTTTCCTGTCTAGTTATATTATCCAGGACTTCTGACACTATATTAAACAGTAATAGTGAGAACAGACATCTTGTCTTGCTCCTAATATTACAGAAAAATCTTTCAGTGTTTTCTCCATTGTGTACAATGTTATCTATGGGTTTGTCATAGATAGCCTTTACTATGCTGAACTACATTCCATCTATACCTACTTTTGGAAGGCTGTTAACATAAAAGGGTGTTGAATTTTATCAAATGCTTTTTCTGCATCTATTTAGACAATCATGTGGTTTCTGTCCCTTTTAATTGATGTAGTGTATCAGATTTCTTGATTTACGTATGTTGAACCATCCTTGCATACCAGAATAAATTCCACTTCATCACGGTGTATGATTCATTTAATATGTTGCTGAATTTAGTTTGCTAGTATTTTGCTGAGAAATCTTGCATCCATATTCATCAAAGATATTATCCTGTAATTTTCTTTGTTTGGTCTGTGTTTGGTTTTGGAGTCAGCATAATACTGGCATCAAAAAGTGCTTGGAAGTTTGTCATCTTCTTCAATTTTTGAAGACTTTAAGAAGGATTGGTATTAATTATTTGAATGTTTTGTAGGCCTCCCCTGAAGGTGACACTGGAAATTTAGTGACTGTCACGGCCTTTTATGAAAGGGCTTGTGAGCCTGCATGCTGCTACAAGCTACTGTGGCTGCAACTGCCATTTCTGTAAGTGGCCTGGGGAGAACAAAGGACTTGTCTCCACTGTTTAGGTCTCTGTGCACAACCCTGTGCCTTTCTCACCCAGTTTCAGGGCCCATTGCTCCACTCCAAACTCCTTCAGTGCTTTAAGTGACCCGGTGAGCCATTGAAGCATCAGAAATGTCTCCACTTGTGAAAACTAAGGAAAACACCTGGGCTTTCTCCAGAGCATCTTAGGGACTAACTTCCGCTGATGCCATCTTGATAGGTTGAACTTCCTCCTGAAGCCCCTGTTCTTGAACCTGGGTCCTTGGGACATACATGAACTAAGCCCTGAGGCGTTATCTTCCAGACCAACAGGGCATGCCATAATGTGTACTCCAAAACAGATCTTTTTCAAACCACTGACATGACAGATGTTATGTGTTTAATTCTCTAATTTGGGGTAAATACTATACATGGGCTGAATATTTACATGCATATATCCAACTTAAAGTGTACGAACTGCCTATATTCAATGGATTTGCAATAATAATTTTTTGTAGTATGTATATTGAAATCCTTGAGATTATATATTCATTCCCAAAAATCAAGGTTAGGAGAAAAAAAACCATTTTCTGTAACATCGCATTAAACATTATCCTCTCATTTTATCTAGTTTATCTCATCATGGTTTAGAGAAACTACTAAAAGATCGTGTTTACTAGAAAACGTCAACTTGTCTGAGGAATGATACAAAATTCTAAACTTTCATAGGGATATATTTTAAGAAAGAAATGTATAACACAAATGGCAGAAAATTACAGTGTTAGAAACAAGCACATTATAAAAATAAAAATTACAATGAAAATATAAGAGAAAGGTGAGTGTGAAAATTAATATCCTAATATACTTTCCATTACCTAACCAGTTTAAGATAAAATGTTGATATAGTAATTCCATACATACTTGATTTCTGATATGACTTAAATTCATCTTTAAATCTTGTTCTTCACTTTGGAAGCACAGTGGTAACATTTTGCAACTTCCCGAGAAGTCTGTGACACAAACCGTTTTTTCAAGGCCTCAAACAGATCCTGTTGAAGTTGTCTCACTACTACCTAGTAATATATATCGCCCAATTATTAAATTGCATTAAAATATATAACATTAAGGTATGTACTTTGAAATACATCATCGATTCACCTTTTTTCCTTCATGTATACACATTCCTATTGATTGGATTCAGTTCAGGATGCAGACAGTGTGAACCTCTGTCTTATCAGTATTATCTACGTGGAAAAGGTTTTCAAACCTACCATGCATAATCCCTGATGTATTGTGAAAAGTGGATGCCTCTAAACAGTTGAGAGTTCTTTAGAATAGATGATTTGAGTCTGAAATATTTCCAATGAATTCAAATAGTTATGAGTAAAAATAAATTATATTAATTTAACTGTATGAAAGACACAAGAAAAAGTACTCTGATATAACATTTCTAGCAGTTCATCTGGGAAATCTGGAATTAAGTGTCAAGGTAATACGCTTTACTGAACCTTCAATTAAAAATATATTCATTTTAGGTATGAGCACTTCCACTTACTTGCTTCATCCTGGTATAAAAATGTAGTTATATGTTATTACTATCATGATATTGTCAGAATGAGATGAAACTATTAACAGTTTATATCTATTAACAATGTGTACCTTACCCTCTTAAAATTTCATAAGTGACACAATGTTTGTACTCAGAATAAATCATCTGTCAGGTCTAAATTTATTTCCTGGATACAAGGTTTGTTTTTAAGTTTACAGAGCAAATACGGCTGTAGTTCATTCTTTTTATATATTCAACTGATTCAAAATTTTGCCAGTCAACTAGTACTTTGAATTTTCTTTCAGTAAATTAAAAATACACTTTTTCTGTATACTTACTTCACTTTCTCTTTTCTCATTTTCATACTGGCATATTCTTTCCTTTAAGTTATTGCAGTCATTGCTTAGTGCCTTGTCTTCTTCCCGCAGAAGACCCTGCTTGCCACATTCAGCTAGTGGTCGTTTTATGCTCTCCTGAAACTGGTCTTCAAAACTCCTCAGCAACATGTCTTTCCTGTCAGCTTCCTTATGAGCATCATCTGGTTGCTGTCGAAGCAGCATATTTTCCCTTTGTAATTGAGATAGCCTCTCCTCAAAGAATTCCTGCTTTCTGGTGTAGTATTCCACTTCACATTGTTCTTTTTGATACATGTGTTCAATTTCCATCTTCTGACATTGTGTCTGGCGTAGGATTCTCTGAAGGCATTCTATTTCCCAAGTCTTTTCTATGGGAGCATCTCTCATGCAGTGGAGCTCCATTTCTAGGTCCTTAAACTTACTTTCGGCACGAGAAAGTTGTTTAGAAAGAATCTCATTGCTTTCTTTCAGGTTGGACATATCAAAATTCATTTTTTCTTGTAAATGGAACCACTCATCTCGTGCTTCCTGGAAAGCAAGTTCTAGGTCTCCTTCTGCTGTCTGGTTTTGCTCACGATCACGTATGGCAGTAGCCAGTCTACAACGTTATGGCTCAACCTCTGTTTGCAGCCTCTCTCTGTTTTCTTTTTCATTTTCTAGTTTAGTGGACAGTCCTGTATTCTCAGCACTCAGATCATAAAGCTGTTTTCTGTATTTAAATCTTATTTTGGGTAATGTTTCCTCATTGATTTTTATTTTCTTTTGAAGTTCCCTGTTCTTTTCCTTAACTACTCCAATGTCCTCAGGATATTTCTTCTCCTTTTTCTGGCTCTGAATTTTTATTCTCTTTATTTCTTGTTTCAGTGCGGTGATTTCATTCTGCAGCAAGTGATTTTGATGCAAAAGGGATTTTTCTTGTTCATGATTATCATTTACCTTTTAAATAAAGAGAAAAGGAGACCTTGAACTAGTACTCAGCACAAATGATGACACAATATCCTCTAAAATTAAAAAACAGTGATATTTTAAACAATGACCTGATAAATGGATATCCATCTAGGAAAAGGAATTTGGATACAAACTTCATGTTTTATAATAGTCTAAGCACCCAAAAGTTCAAAAAATCAACTGAAGACAATGAGTCTATAAAAGTAATACATAAACCATGAGAGACATATTAAGAATCTCAGAAATGGAAAGAACTTTCTCTCATAATTTCAATAAAACCAGGCAGCATAAAATAAGCAATTCATGCATATATTTCAATTTCCAGATATGCTAAAAGAATTTGTCCCTGAAATTTTGTATTCTATTATTTGTAACATTTTTGTAGTCGGTCACAGTAACTCCAGCGACTATTTGATGAGAAAACAGGTGCTGCAGAGCATGTCTACATGCGTCAGTGAACTCAGCTGTCACATTGTGAAATGGAGAGGTTTGCAATGTAAGCAAGCTGTAAGATTTTCTGCAGGTCTTCAAACTCCACCACTAGCACCACCATTGCTCTTGCACCATATCATATCATAGCTACTTCTCTAGTGAAAATATTCAAATACAAAAGAAGCCTTGTATTTCAATGCACTAACAGTAAATTAAGTAAACTTTATAGAGCTCCCCATAAAAATCATGAAATTATTTGCTGCTGCAATAAATTGTTTCTTCATGTTTAAAACAGTAATAAGTGTGAAATAAAGAATATGCACTGAATGACTTCACTAGAAATAAAAATCAATCATGAAACACCACTAAGTATATACTAAAGTGATTCATTGTTTTTAAAAGCTCCTTATATTGCAAGAAGATACCTCTTCAAGCATCTCATTATTCTCAAAGAACGGATAGACATACAAAAATATGGCCTCTGAGCTGGCAATATGTTTTCTTCTGATAATACAAATCTCTTTGTAAATAGACGAGAAAATATCTCAACTCAATTTCTAATGAGTCACTTCTAACTCCTTTTGTTTGCAAAGGAGACCGGATAACATCCCATCTTGTAAAATGTTGGCAGTCTGTTCTTGAAAAAATGAGAGTCATTTCTTCCTTTTACTAAATTGACACATATTGCATCAGGATTTTTTAAATCTCATAACAATGAGAAATATCAGAGGTTTAAGAGAACGTTAACACAGTTGTTAAAAGGAAACACTGCTTTAAACGCCAGGATGTTTATTCCTCATGTAACTCAAAATCTTATTTAGATGACCCCTAAATTTGTTTTAAACAAAAAATACAAGTATATATGATATTGTAAAATAATATATTTATAATACATTTAATTAGTTTCAAAGAATTTCAAGACAATGTATACATTTTAACATTAAGAACACTAAAATTTATTACATAAATCTTTAAATTCATTATTAGAGATAGGCACTATGAAATGGCAAGAAAATTATATATAAAGTAGCAAAAATTCAGCATTTTACCCCTAAGTCTAAAGATAAGTCTATGGGTTTAGCTATCACATACAATATATTCCAATTATATTTTGTATTTTGCAACCATCTAAAATATTTTAATAACAAAAATTGAATAATAATCTGTTGATGCTAAAAGACTAATCCAAACACTAATTTCTTTTGGACTATGATATGATGTTAAATTATTGAAAATAACTTTAAACTGGTAGTTTAAAATTTTACATACATGTGGGTAGTGATTTTCATTTCCAGTAAGCTTTTCTTGATAAACCTGTGATGTGATGTCTAAATCCACTTCTGTTGACAAATCAATACATTCAGTTAAAATGAAGTACTTAGAACAGTTAAATTATATCCGTACTTTTCACAAAAACAGAAAGAAAAGGACATTGCATTGAGGCTAAACTGCACTTAATATTTAACTGAAAACTTCTCAGACACAGTTCTAAGTATCTAAAACTTGAAAACCATTGAAGAAATACTCATTGTCAGTGGTTCAAGTCACACAAATTTCTCAAAGATCTATTTAAAAATTCACCACCTAGCATCAACGAACAAAACAATGAGAACAAAGCAAAACGTTAAAATACAGTATAGTCACACTATATTATCTACCTCATAAGAGAACTTTGTAACGACACACCAAGTTTCAACTTCAAATGATTGGTTTCAGAGATTACTGCACCTTTTATGCCTTTATAGTTATACATCCTTCTTTAATTTGAAATGCTTTGTACTACTATTACAACAAATTTATTTTCCTCTTTTAAGACTCAGCCTGCTTGGTAAGCCTTGCTTGCTCTCTTTCACAGATAAATGGTGTCTCCTTCTTTGGGCCTACCTTAGTGTTTTTGGATTGATTTTTCTTGAGTGTCTTTCCCACCTGAAGTGAAAATTATTTCCTTAGGTTTCTAGCCTCTTTATTGAAGAAGACTGAAAGAGATGTTCTTTTAAATGATGTTTGTGCAAATAATGTTTGTTTTAGCTCAATAAAGACTGAGATGCTGCTAATGCTAGGTACACATGTATGTAGATAAAAGGTGTCAGGAATGGATTTCGTAGACATAATGCTTGAGTTGAGACAATACATGAAATGGTGAGATTCCAAGGTATAGAGGGCAGGAAAGTGTTGAAAGTAGGCAAGGTTACAGAAAGACAGAGAGAAAAACATATGATAGGGTATCTATTTGTGTTAAATACAGGGGCAGTTGAGAATGGCAACAATCACCAGCAGTTCAGAATGCCAGAAAAATAGGGCTGGCCATTAGGAAAGGTTAAAGATGGAGAGTTGGGTAAAGGTCAGTTTAAGAAAGTATTTATGTAATTGTAATATTGCCAAGACATTAACATGGTTTAAAGAGTGAGTAGTTCAAGGCCATATTTCCATTTGGCCTTGAAAGCTGCAGTGGGAGACACATTACAGGGGTATACAGATAAGCAGAGACAATAGAAGGCAAAAGGTGGCTGATGCAGGCCTGAACTGAGGGACTGTGTCAAGAAAGATTTAAGATATTAAATGTACAAATACTGTGTCGTTCCTGAAAAACTAGGCTCTGCTCATTACTTTTTAAGCGGTACTGATTGAGAAATCATTAACAGAGCTGTTTTCAGTTGCTTTTATTTATTTTGTAGTTTTTATGTTTCATAACTCTATGTTAAGAGACATTGTATAGAGAATTTCTGCTTTAAGATTCCTGCTTTTTTGATCTGCCAAGCTCATGAAGAAATAGGAGCAAACAAATCACTCGCATAGCGAGTAAATAACTTTGGTTTTAAAGTTTGCAGTCACACCTCTAGAGCATATTTGAGACTTGTAGCTATAACATTAATTCTACATTTGAGGTGCAATAAAAAGTGGAGGTGTGAAAAATATCATTATGGTTTATTATCATGGATTTGATAATATGACTTATTAGGGCACTGAAGCAACTGGCACCTAGAGTGAAACCCATAATAAATACAGTTAATAAGTCGTTATCCTAGTAGAATTTGAAGCTGTATTTACATATTATTTCATTGTTTGAATGAGAACATTGCTTTTATAGTCACACTGAATATTGTTATAACTAATGCTTGTTCAAAGAATAAGGTTGAAAGGCCACATTATATTAAAATGGGCAATCAGTAGACCTACAGCTAGTTTTCCCCACTCAGCTCAAGACTGCAAATAGTTCAGTTTCTAGTTTCTTACACTCCAGGGTTTGTTAAACTTTACCCTAAGGAAATTATGCTTTCTCCTAAATCTCTTTGTCATTTAAATATTTCTATTTAGTAAAAGAATGAAAGTATCTTGCTAATAAGTATTCTGTTCGGTAATAGATCAAAAGGAGTAAAGGCAAAGTAGAATTTGCCACAACCTGATTTTTGAAAAGTCAGATCTAAGGTGAAGTCATGCTAGGGTTGAATTCTCTATGCTCATGTGTTACCTTCTTTACTTCCTTTGTTTTCTTGTAGCTGCAATTCACACGGGTCAAGCAGTACATCATCGTCTACTGGAAGCACGCCTCCAATATCAATCTTTTCTTTATCTATTGTGGTCCTCTGTCCAAATTCTGTGGCTGATGACTGGAATACAGTCATTGATGGTGATACAACTGAATATTTATCATGGACTTTCAAATCCCTGCATCTTTTACAAACCTCATTAGCAAGGGGCAAACTTATCAAATCCAAATCTAAAAAATATGAAAAGAATGATTTCCTTTATTAGAATTTAAAGAATAAAGCAAATTTGACTACCTCTACAAATCATTTATTCAAAATGCAGTACAATATTCTCACATTATTCCTTCATATTTTACACTCCTTTTCTTGTCCATTTGCTACATAAGGTAATGAGCTATTATCTCTCACTACTGATTTTTATTTACCAGTACTATTTACTCTGATTCACTCAGCAGTTTCTATTTCATAGTCTGATTTTGATAAGAGTATTGCTTACTAAGTATTAACAATCGTCAGGGTATGAACTTAGCAGTTATTTAAGAAGATGCTGTCTAAACATTTAAGTTTAAATATGTATGAAATTACTATAGTGCTCTATAGAAATAAGTTTATAAACTTTTGATAAATGGTACTCTGGAATTACCAACAGCTTTATTCATAATGAAAATCTTTTCTTGAAGTATTAATATCTTGAGAAAAAACAATTTTCCAGCACAAGTAACTAAAATTTATATGAGAAATCATAAGCTTGAGGGACCTAGTAATTTCTATGTCCCATGTGAAAACCGGAAAAGTTTAGGTCCACACTCGGTCTAAAGATAACATAATTCCATGAGACAATAAATGTTAATTAACAAAAAAATATTTTATTTTAAGATAATATTGTCATATTTAGGCTTTTAAAGATTTTAAATATGTAGAAGTGACTTCTAATGCTCATTCATATTATCACATGGACACTTTTTCATTGAGCATCCATCAACCTGGTAATGCTTTAAAATGATGGTGGTCATTGGAGAATCTAAGAAGTCCCACAATCCATTTTTTGAGGAGGGGACCTATTGTCAAAACTATTCTCACAAAAAAAGATTATTTGCCATATTCACTCTTATTCTGATAAATGTACAGTGGACTTTTTCAAATACATAATAATGTCATAGTACTAATGGTTAATGGATCATAACTTTAACAGCTAATATAATTCATTATTGTTTAAGTTTACATTTTAAATATTTTCATTTTCATCCTTCTTATCATGCATTCTAGGAGATAAAACCCACTTCACTAAAATTGGTTGGAATTTTAAATAGCTTTTGGTATTATATAGGAATGTAAGTCCAAAAATATTAGAATAAAGATTTTAAAAATGTTTAATAATTATTCATAAAGGGTTGATTAATTACTCACCCCATTTTTAATAATCAAAAATACTACACACACTGACTCAATGATGAGAACATTTATTTGGCTTAATATCAGCAGTGTAGCAAAACTTAGATGCAATAATTAAAGCTAAAACACAATTGACGTGTACACAAGTGAAGCTTTAGTTTAGGTAAAAGTCAGAATTAAAATAATCATTTTAATGCATTGAAAAAAAATTGGAATCTAATGAGTAATCTCAGGGAACCCTAAGTAGTGTAGAGATTCCAAACTGGGAACTTGAATAGAATATGAAAACAAAAATATATAAGTATTTGAGTTAATATTTCACATCTATCTTATTCTTCCAAATGGCATTCATCACACATGGATAAGAATTCTATCCACATTATTTAATGTCAATTCCTTCGTTTAAATTAGAAAAAAACAGCTCTGTGTGTTGTCTTTCCTAGCAGATAAGTCTAAGGCCTCCACTTGACACAGTTCATGTATATTCCAAGAACTGGACTGATGATGCAAGGCCAGATGAACAACGACATAAAAAATAAACACAATTCTCCCTACTCATTCTTCCTGCTTGTCTGCGTATTGATCTTCACTCACACCTGCACCTAACCTACAAAATGAATACTTATGCACACATTTGAAATATGGCTAGTGTACTTCATTTCTGAATTTAATTTATATGCAAAACTTACCTGATTCGGATATTTGTTCAGGAATCATGACTGTTGCTTTGTTAGATACAGAATCTCTCACCACAAAGGTTGGCTGAAAATGTTTCAAAACTTAAATAAATAAATAATATAGATTACAAACTGTCTATTGTTAAAAATAATTTGAGATAGAAATATAAAAGTTTTTACCTTCGACAAAGGATACTTCTCATGAGACTCTGAAGAGCAAAGGGAAAAAATCAGTTATATATGAAAACCAACTGTAAATTCATGCAGAGGCAATATGGAGCAGTTACGTCATGCTTGGTTTTGGAAATGATTGCATTATGTTTGTTGGTTTGGAGTTTGCACATTTCTTTGATTTTCATTAGGAAAGAAATACAACATAAATATGAACCAATTACAAATACTGAACAAAAAGCAATATAGGTTATATAAAACATTATAATTTCAAAAATAATCAAATGAATCATGTTCCAAGTGATTATAATTAGAGAAGAAAAGCATGCATGTAACATTGTGACTGTGGTAGACTCTGGTCTTTATTCAGAAGAACAAATCATGTCCTTGAGAGACAAATGTGAAACTCCTGGTAGACTGCCACAGCCTTTCTTCAGTGCAACACATCAGAATTGTTGATGCCATTAGTCCTAGTATTTATCATGTTCTTCAATTAGCTCTAAATTTAGGAGTTAGTTGTGATGACAAGATAGTCGAATGTATTATTCATATATCACCAGAGCAAGTACTGAGAATTCATTAGCTTGGATACACGTTTATAGATTAGTAACTAGTAAAATAATTATTTGTTCCAATCCATTGGCTACTGGAATGCCTACATTTGTTTTTATCACCTCATTAAACCATTTAAAGTTGCTTGATCCACTAGTGTAAAGAGGGTATATAAAACACATTATACAATAATAATGCAAAAAAGATTTCAGTATTGAAATATGGTTACACGTAAAATGAAAAGCAACAGAATAAAGTAGATATTAATATTGTTTAGATTAAAATCACTGGGATATCTACAGAACTAACAATTTTAGCATTTAAAGAAGCACTTAGAAAAATTCTATAATTTCTTTTATTTACAAAATTAATTTGACTATCATGTAAGGCTGTAAAGAATTTTTTTAAATCATAGAAATCAGGGAGAACAAGGAAGCGAAGAAGGGAGACTATTATTCAGCTGCTCATTTTTCTGTCTTTTACCCTGGTCACAGTCACAAACTAGGGTTTCTGGACTCTACATTGTTTACTCACTAGTGACAAAGTCACCTGAACCAAACAGGTGTACCCATGTAAAGAGTTTTTGAATCAAATATATTATCCAAAGCTGACATAGAAAGAGAATTCAACGCTTCTGTATTCAAATTAATTATTTATATAGAGGTAGAAATCAAACAAGTGGCATAAAATTAAAAATAGTAAATGAGAGAGAGAACTAAATGAAACAATAGACTCAGTGGTGGTGAAAAATGACAAATTACAGCATACAGAAGAGATGGGGGGAGTTATGAGGGAAATGGAGAAAGGGGATTAATTACAAAGTGAAGGGGGGAAAAGGACAGAATGGCAAACATATTGTGTTATTTCAATAAAATAAATTTTAAAAAGAACAAAACAAGCACATGTATTTTTGATGACAATCATGCAGAAGTTACATGGGTGGCTATGGTTCACCCATCCCTCACAGGCTCTCCTGTGTCCTGTATTCTGTGAAGCAGCAATGATGTAATCTCATTTTCACAGCAAACATATGATAGTCATTTAAACCAAAATCTCTCAAACTCTTTCATCAACTCCAAAATGATCTATCTACTGCCTTTCTTTCCTCTTTTCCCATTACTATCCTCCTCCTTTTCAAGAGTAAACTGTAGATCTGTGTCCTGATTCTTCCCCACTCATATTGTTTTCATGGACTACCCACAGCATGTATCATTCCTCTTTGTTTAGCAATGATGTC
Source organism: Solenodon paradoxus (assembly GCA_004363575.1). Classification (NCBI taxonomy): domain Eukaryota; kingdom Metazoa; phylum Chordata; class Mammalia; order Eulipotyphla; family Solenodontidae; genus Solenodon; species Solenodon paradoxus. Next base: position 72,855 of record RJWH01004697.1, read on the forward strand.
TTTTGTCTCTCATTTCTATTTCTTCCTCTGTTTCCCTCAAAGTAAAATATTTCCTTTATTCCTTTATGGGTTAAACCATCCAACAGATCTTCTAGATTTCTTTAAATCCATACCTATGCCCTCGCTACTCAGCTCTGATGTTCTACAACACTGACGACACCTGAGAGCCTATTACATGGGTAGAATCCAAGACCCACTACTCAGAAGGTCTTTCTTATTTCCATTTCTATTAATTTTATCAGGGAAACATCACATCTTAAAATATAGGCTGGAGCCGTGCATCATCATAAATCAACACCTGTAACTACTACAACAGTTTATTCCCCAGTCCAGTTTTGCACTTCATCGTATCATTGCCCCCTTTCACTTGATTTTCCCAGCCTACCCATCTTCCCCTTTTTTCAGGCATGGATTCACTTGATTCAACTAAGGTTCCAAGGTTAATATGTTAAAATTTGATAAACTATGGCCTATAATGAGTCTGTTTTCACATTCCTTTACCCTAACTTACCCTTATGGAATCTAGTCTCAAATTACCCAGGATCACCCCCTGAAATTAAACTGAATTAGGAAAGTTATAAACATTTCAGAGAACTCTTTTCTGGTTTTAGCTTCCTAATCTCCCATGACCCTGGTCTCTTCATTCCAGTTTTCTTATTTTGGTCTATTCGATTCTTTCCTATGATGTAGCAACATTTTTTAAGATATTAAATTATATAACCTTATAACTGGTCACGTGTTTTTGTGATCATATATGATAAAATGTAGTTCTGCATAGTCAGGTAGTTCACAGTATCTTCAAAACAAAGGAAAATTGTAAGATTGGGAAATATCGTGTCTGCTTCTCAGACATGTTCTGACATTGCAAACTCATTTTATATTCATGAAACATTTCACTTACTCTTCTATAGAACAAGGAAGAACTTTAAGCCATTTTTATTACATCTGCTATCAACACTTGCTTCTTTGCCCTTCATTACTCCCTGCGAGGGATGGTATAGGAGGAGCTAGGTAAAATAGACCTCTCCACTATTTCTTAGAACAACTTTCTGGAGACATAACTTACCTTATTACTAGTGCTGCTGTTCTAATCACTTCACTTTCCCATCTACCCTAGAATTATATAAGCAACAGCTCACCCACTATGCTTTAGTTAATACAATAAAGTAACTCCCCAAGGGAAATCAACGTGGCTGAGAAAGATGCCACTGCAGGGAAAAACAAATCTCTGTAACTGCAGACTGTCTCTAGCTGGCCCTTCCAAGACAAAGTATCTTTCATTAAAGACACACAAAGGCCCTTCTGGTCTTCACCTACAAAAGTATGTAGCTCAGACTGGGAATCTTAGCCATCACAACTCCATAGTTTAACCTCAGTCACTTCCCTTTTAGAGTCCCTTTGCAGTTTCAAGTGTCTATTCTGTCAGACCAGTCAAGGGAGGATGACGGGGCCTAGTATAATGAGTTCCCTTTATCATCAGATTTTTCACAGGCATTTTGTGAACACAAAACAAGGTCTCAGTAAATAAATACAGCTCCTGAGACTCCAGCAAAATGTCACTATCACTTCCAGGACTGTAAAGTGGTTGAAGACATTTTTGAATGCTTTGAACAGTTCTTCAGCACCTTGAGGTCCTTGGAAAGGAGGGGGCCTTCTGCCCACCAATTATTTATAATGAACTTGAACTGGATTCAATCTGGGCATGACCTGCTGGCCTAGAGGCTAAATCCATCATGGCATAGTCTGCATGTGTCCAGGGACCTGTGTTCCTGATGCAAAGCCCCAAGTCGGGGAGACAACCAAGATGAACCACTAAATAAAGCACTTTTTCTTCTGATTTTTATGTGACTATCTGTTTGCTTTCTTTCCTGCTTGCACCTTTCCTTTGAAAAAGAAAAATTAGATTCAACGTGTGGCTGCCTGAATGAAGAAGTCTTGGTTTCTGTCCCCTTGGGTGCCTTCCCCCCAGGCCTCCATGCATGGCCCTCTACGCCCCACTCCCTTCTCCAGTGGGGTGGCATCAGACTCCATTTCCACTGCTGACTATCAGGTGAGTTCCCACCGGAGATTCTGCATTCTGAGAGATGCTGCCTTCTTCAAATAGCTGCTTACCCTTTCTCTAAATAGTGTCTTTCTTTTCCTTGCTTTACTCCTACTTAAAAGCAAAATTTCTTGTGTGCCACTTATGGTGCCTGTTGAGTTCTTTTGCCAACAAAGCAAAGAACCTCATATACATCCCACCACAACACTGTACTGCCTGACTTTCTCCATCTCCATCCCCTCTTTCTATCTTCTTTATTTAATGAATTTCCTTGGATTTTAAGTCTATAACAGTTATTTATCATTTGGCTTTTAGAGTCAATCTAAAGCTATAGAAACTGTGTAGTTTTGTCATTTCTTTTTTCCTTACTATGCTTTAATATACAATTTTCTGTGGTTATTGCAATACAGCAGTATTCATGGTTTAAATCAACAGTCTGTCAAATGACAGTTTTTTAAAAATAAGTTCTTACCTTCCCTGTGTCCATATAATATATTTTTTCTACTTTGATCAACAGCTACAGTTAAATGATCAACATTCTTCTTAGGAATACTCTCAGAGATACTCTGTTAAAATAATATCAATAATTAATCACATAAAGTTTTATAAATTAATTTCTGAAATAACATCCAAATTCCCTAAATGAAAGTCAAGACTAAAAAATAATAGCATGTTTTAAAATAAAAATCTTTTAACAGAAAACCATATAAATGCACTAGAGATCAACTGTATATATCATCTTCAGTTGGCCATTGACTTTGTAAACTAAACATAGGAGACTGGATTAAATATTTTCATGGCATAAATACAGTCTTCCATACATATTACAAGTAGGAACTAGATTCAAAACACCTGACTCTACTTAGTATTACACATGAAATAAAAAATAATGATTATATCTGCCATAAAATATTTCAATAAAAAATTTAATATAGTGTTGAAATAGCATGATAAAAGTCCTGTGGTATGTCACATGTAGAATAAAAAGAACTCTAAAAACTGCTTTCTTTAGGTATATAAAGGCTTGGAAGTACATGACTATTTAATCAATAATTTTGACATGAAAAATAGCTCAACATACTGACAAAGTAATAAGAAAAACTAAATTTCAGGTAAATAACAGCATTAATTTTAAATACGCGATGGAACTCCTCAAAAAATAGTGCTAACTTTCTTAAGGGAAGGAAAAGAGCATTAATTAACCACATGAAATGTGCCAGGTACCTATATACATTTTCTTTTGTACATACGACAATAATGAAAATGCTGTAATGACTGCTATCTCACCTCCTGTATCCTGAACTCCGAGATGTGTGAGTAAAACAGACAACAGGAGCCTGTGCTCTCTCTGGCCAGCCGCTTTGTCTTAGACCTTTGCGACACTTGCCCTCTCACCTTCTTTAGCAGCTTCTGTCACATACAGATCTCTCCTGATCACTGACATTCCGCTCCTTCTTGCAGCCCATCCTATCCATGAAATCCCTCAATATCCTTGCGTAACAGTCTCCGTTTTCTCTCTTTGACACACTTTTCCTTCTCCAACGACTACACCTAATGCCTCAAGTTGCATTTTCAGTGTCTTCCTGCCTAGCGCATAGTGAGTAACCATCACAGAATATTATATAAAGCCACGGATTCACAGCATTATTGAAAGATCTTAAGTACCAAGAGCCTCTATTTCAACAGGGCATCTCTGATCAGAGCATACTGAAACATACACTAAATTTGAAAGTGACATGCCAATTTTAACTTTCCTATTGTTTTATTGATACTGCTGCCATTTTATTTCATTTTGGGCTAAAATAAATGTCCATATTTAGATGTCATAAAACACTACTGGGGTCATTTTCTTATATTTATATAGTACCCGCAACATTTTACAAAGTTTATTGAAACCTGCTGATTACACATACCTAAGAGGAAGGTTTTAGTACACTTTTAATGAACTGAAATAAAACAGATTAAACAAAATTCCTCCAAGATTCCACACCTCATTATATGTCAAAGCCATTATGCTAACATGTCTTCTGACTTGCGTGTGACCCTTACAACATTATGGAGCAGATGCCTAGTTCTAAGAGATCATGACCTTTTATCATCCACAGTCATGATCTTAAACAGGTCAGTATTCCTTTATACTAAGGTTAATAAATATATGGCCACCAAAAAGATACACTTTGCAAATCTAATTTACTATCCCAAATTATTTTTACACAAAAAATATTATCATAATCCAACAATTCATGACTGTTGCCCATGTTTTCTTTTCTCCTGACATATTACTTGCAGATCTATTTGGCAATACAAATATAATAATATTTTCAAAGGTGGTGTTATATTTTTAAGTTCCAAGTTGTAAAAAAAAATATAGTACAAACTATTCATAATTGAAAAAATCCGTGTTACATTCAAGAACTTATTCTACTTTTCCCCAGATATGCAGATTACATTTCCTATTAACCATTAGCTAATTGATATATAGTAGCTATAAAATTATTTCAATTACTATAATACAAGAAATAAAATTAACATTTGTAGAAGGAGATACAAGAACACTGATTAGAAATTTCTGTAAAAATACAATATAGACTATTTCTAAATTTGAAATTTTTTTCATATGATTGTTAAGAGTTTCTGGTTTTGCAGCTGAATATATTACAGAATACTCTTTATATAAAGAGTTTATATATACTATTTGTGATATGATTTAGAGACAGTGTGGAATAGCTTTGCAATACTGATTTTTAGAAAGCAAATTACAACCCACAAATACTTAATTTGTATTAATATTTTAGTCTAGCTGCAGAAACAAAGAAAGTAGAGGAAAAACACCTCTCATAACATCTCTATAGCAAGAAAGTGTCCAAGAACCAAAACTATATATGATGCATACTTACAGTACTTAAAGACAACAGAATATTTCTTTATATATTACAATAAGTAAATGGATTCATTCAATATTTCACTAAGGCATTAAATATTTAAAATGTTACATTATAAATATTCAAAAATGCATTAAGAATTACTTTCGCTGACCAAAATTTCTATTCCCTTCTTTGCGGGTAGTTTTCACTAATACAATTTTACTGTCACCATATGCATATACATATATATATATATATATATATATATATATATATATACACACACATATGTATTACATATAAATATGTATGTATTCAGGTCCACTTTTTTATAGATCCTGCTGCTACTATTTACAAAGTAAAGAAAGGATGGAGAGAAAGGATGGAGAGAAGGAATGGAGGGAGGCATTTAGGGAGGGAGGGAGGGAAGAAGAAAGGAAGGTGACAGGGAAAGATGGATGGAGGGCGGCAGGGAGGATGGAGAGAAGGCAAGAAGAAAATCAGACCACTTTCTCTATCTTAGACAAATCAGCTTTCCATTACAAACATGAAACGGCTAAATTTTTAGAGTAAACACTAGAAAACCAAATACAGTCTAAGAAAAAAAATCACTTCACCAGAGAGAAAATTACCTTGGGTTCAAAATCTAAGTCTTCATCATCTGAGGCACACCGTGAGTCATCAGTGCCAGGTTTGTTAGAAAAAGCCTTTAGTGATAAAACATAACAATAAATTGAGTGATTTTATTTCTTTATAAAAATTAAGAAAAATGAAAGATTTTCCATTTTCGATGAAATTTCTTGATATAATTAACATTTGGCCACTATTTCCTAAAATGCTTTTCGTTTGACATTTCTGCCCTTCCTCGCCCAAACTGTGAAATACTGACTAGAGTCCCATTCTTAGCTCCCACAACAAAAACGAAAGCAATATTTTTGCAGCAGCAACTGAAAAAAAATTATTAGCACCACAAGTCTGGAAGGCTGAACTGAAAATCCAATTAATGACTGACATTGATTTTGTTCCATGAACTGGATGTACCTGATGACCCAAGACAATTTAAAAAGTACATAGTCCCTACTTCCTTGTCTGTTCCTTGTTCAAAAACTTATCTATCCCAGTCAAAAATGCTAATCTTCGTTCTTCTGCAACAATACCACTTATTAAGGACCCATCCCATCCCTTTAATACAGTACACAGCGTTCCCTGAAATGTTTGAAAGTAAAATGCATAAAGATCAAACAACAAATTGATATTGCTTAATTCGTATGTTCTTGTATTTCCAGACATACTGAAGGAAACATTAAAATTACGAACTCAATTCACCTGCTGTACACATCACGTCCCAGCTTATTCAGATCCACATAAGCTAGCAAGCTTGTGAAAACAGTCAAGAACTTACAGGTGAGAAAGTGCTCTAAAAACAGCATCTTAGTACTTGTCTCAGTCTTTCCCTACATGCTGTCTAAATATGTTCCTTCCTATGATTTTCACTCCCACATCACTGTTCTGTAGGGGCCCAATGACATTGCCCACCTTTTAAAATCTTAGCCTAACAAGCATAAACTCCTGAACTAACAATGGTTTAAAATGTTCAAGAGTAAGAGCTCTCTGTTTTCCTAGTACTGGGGAAAAAGGTAAATGGAGTCTTGTTTTGATAGCTAGTCAACTGAAGATCTATGACTGAGCACACAGTCATTCCTGCAGCTGACTAATCTGACAGGAGCATGCAAATAAACTCAGTGATAGGAGAAAAGAGGTAGGAATGAGGAGTGAAACCTGCTTTTGGACTTAAGACATATGCAGTTCAGTAATCTCTAGTAACCTAGTTCTTGAGGAGATCTAAGCCAGTTCAGTTGGGATGAAGGGGAACCATAATTCTATTAGCTATAAAGAGAATCTTCTCCATGACTCAACTTATTAGACAGAAACATTGAGTTACTCTTTCTTTCAATTAAACAAATAAAAAGGCAGCAATCTCTTTCGAGCCCTCTATTTAATCTGCCTTCTAAATAACCACCAGAATGTTGTATCATTCTGTTCTGTGATTTAGATGACTGACATAGACTCCTATATTTGGAAATCTTTTCTAGAACCTTTATTATTCCAAGCCATTGTTTTTCCTCTTAATACATGATATCCCATGGAAATTCTGTTCTTTTCTCCTTCACTATGCTCACTAAACACATTTCCCACATTTCTATTATTAAAACACTCACCCGTGGAAATGATAAATAAGCCTAAATCTAACTACTACCACTCACCAGATCCAAATATGCCACTCATATCACTTTGAGTCTCAAATTATCTATTTGAACAACTAGTCCAGGAAAATAAAAAAAAGTACTAGAGTGTCTTAATCACATAACTTGTAAGATTCCTTAAAGTTCTGGCACACTAGATAAAATAAGAGGGCAAAAGTTACACCCACAATGGAGAGACAAAAGTATAAAAATCAAGAATTATAAATAAATTTATGTCAAAATGGGTCCACAAAATAAAGGAGAAAAAAACCCTTTTTGAACTAACCAAGGGCACAATTCTGAAGAGACCCTGGACTGGGAAGTCACAAAGGAGTGAAAACGGTTAGAATTGTCCTCTAAATAAATGGTGAATTTAATTAGCATACCATGGTTTATATATTTCACTTATAAAAATTTATCTCAGGGATCATATAATAAACAGCCATTTACCAAAAAAATCTATGGTTCTGTCTTCCTGAGGTAAAAAATGGGTCTGTGGCCATAGCTGATTGAGAGCTTCCTGAAATGTCGAGGTAAACTAAAGGTTGTAGTTGCCACTTCAGCTGTGGAATATTTTCTGAAAAGGTGTTTCTTAGAGAATTTACAAATCAAAGTTAACACAGTTAACATATTTAACTTTGAATTGTTCTGATTAGGATCTATATCTTCATGCCCACACTACAGAGTGACCTATGAAACTATGTTGAGGGGCAAGAGAATGACTTTGAGAGCAGTTACTTAGTAACTGTAGAGTCAGGAGTCAGGTGACTAATCTTCCTGAACCACGTGGTTAATTATAAATAAGGAGGCACACCTACTTTTTAAACCTATACTGAGGACTATATGACATAACACATATCTAGCCCTTTGTAAAGCACTCAACAATTGTTACTTTCTTTTCTTAACATTCCCTTATATATCACAGTGTATAATTTAATTCATAAAATCCTACCTTCTTAAAACATCCTCTTCAGAATGTCCATACACTATTAACAAGAGTAAAACATATTGAAATCAAAAGTTGAAAAATCACAGAATATTAAGAGGAATATTGATGCTTTATTCAAAAATACTTCATTCATTTGACACCAAGGGTGGAGACAATACTAGAATAAATGCACATTATATTATCATTGGCATTTACCACGTTATGAACACTTTTCCGACTTCACATTCATATTCATCAAATGTAAAATAAACATTGAATTGTATTTTCAAATTATGCACCTACAAATGATGTGCTGTTTAAAATGGCCAAAACCTTAAAGAAAAATGATAAGGATTATGGAAAATAGCATATTAGCAAAATCACTGTCAAACTGACAATGTCAAATTTCAATGGTACGATTTTTCTGAACACCAAATATGAGCAGATAAAAGAGAGTATAACTATTTTCTGTGATATAATGAAGTATATAAATGCAGTACATCATAGAATGACACACATGAAATACTCTACCTGTTCCTATTGTCAATTTCAAGATAGGAAAGAATGACTTCCTGTATTCCAGTTGCATGCACATAGCAATGGGAACATGATGGGGAGAACTGTAACCTTTCATCAGAAGAACAAATCATGGCTCTGACAGAATTAATATGAATGTTGTAGACCGCAACAGCCTATGTTCAATGTGATACATTGGAATAATTTATACCATTATTCTCCAAGTATTTATCAGGTTCTTCAATTTGTTCTATGCTATAAAAATATAAAAATAGTTGAGATGACAGGTCAGTTAAAGAATAAATCACATCTCACAAGAGAAAGTATTAAGAATTCAGCCCTATCACTAGGATGTGTGTTCTATAGATGTACTGTTGTAACATGTAGAATAAGAAACACATGAAATATTCTCTTTCCTCTTAATGCCAAATTCAAGAGACGTATGAAAGTCTTCATCATGCCAGTTGTATGAGACATATCTTGAGAGAGAGCGTCTCCTTCCACTGCTATCTGGACCACCCTCATAGAGCAGTTGGCCCAAACCTCTTTTTTCAGCTCTTTATTGCCTATATAATCAGATACTACACCAATGAAAAGCAAAAAATAGCTAAGAACAAAGAAAATCTTGAATAGCTGAACTACAGGAAGCTGTTAAGAGGCAGTCTACAGTTGAACGCTCTATGATCATTTCTGACTTTCGTTATATCCTTTGTTTTCTGGTAGCTGCAGTTCACACAGGCTATGGAACACATCATTCTCCAATGAAAGCACATCTCCAATATCAATCTTTTCTTGCTGTGGTCCTCTGTCCAAATTGTGTGGCTGCTGACTGATGTCTGTTCATTGATACAACTAAACATTGCACATAAATTTTCATGTCCCTCCATCTTTCAAAAGCCTCATCATCAAGGGACAAATTAATCAAATTCAAATCTAAAAACTCTGAAAATAATTTTTTCATTTATCAGGATGTAAATAATAAAGCAAATGTGACTAGTGCTACAAATTATGTTTTCAAAGAATCACTACCATATCCTATCCCTCCACTTTATTCCTTCAAGTTTTACAAGTCCTATACTTTGCCCTTTTGTATAGATAATTTTAATAAACTAGTTTCTCACAATTTCTGTTCTTTTATTTACTAGTGTTATTTACTTTGATTCATCAGCAGTTTCTCTTACATAATCTGATTTCCATATGAGCTTTGTTTACTATTATGTATAATTCAGGTTATGGATTATGCATTATTAATTTTGGATTTGTATGTATTATTTATTATGATTATTATGATTATTATTAGTCCACCCTGGTGGAGCAGGGGTTAACTAAATCGCCTCTGAAGGATGCAAGCCATATATCCCTGCATTCCAATCTTAGGTCCAAAGGGAAAAAACAGTGGAAACAAGTAAGTTGTAATAAAATAGAAATTCTTCTTCCTGCTAGCTCTCAAAACAAATTACAGCTTAACCATTTGAATTTCAATATGCATTAAAATATCATATATATACACATAATAAGTTTCAAAACTTTTGATAAATGGTACTCTTTTACTCTTACTCACAATGATAGTCTTTTCTTGAGTACTAATACCTTCAGAATTCGGTTTTCACAGATTAGATAAACAGGAATTTATATGAGAAATGATAGCTTACAGATTGTTTACATTTACATTCTGTTTTCAGATGACAAAATGTCATGAGAAAATAAGTGATTATAACAAAATAATTTATTTAAAAAATATTATTTTCATATTTAAGTATTTAAGGACATTTAAAATATATAGAGGTAAAACTTAAAAGTTTCATGTTATCACATAAACCCTTTTACAATGGGAATCCATGAACCTCATATTTGGTTTAAAATGCTGGTGGTCAGAGTTGAATCTAAGTCCTATAACCTGTTCAGGAGGAGCCACGTGGCCAAAACTATTCTCACAAAATTACTAAATGTTATTTGCCATTTTCACTTTCATTCTCATAAGTGTACAATGGGGTTTTCCAGTTATGATAATGACATGACTAATAGTTAATGGGCCATAACTTAAATAGCTAATATATTTCATCTTTGCATATGCTTATATTTTAAATGTTTGTGTTTTCTTTCTTAGTATTGTATATTCTAGTAGATAAAACAACTTCACTAAAGTTCTTTGGAATTCTCAACAATTTCGGTTAATATATAAGAATGTAAGTCCAAAAATAAATAATGATTTATAATTTTAATATCTACCTAATATTCATAAAGGTTTGGTTAATTATTTCTCCCATTTTAATAATAAAATAACACACTTACATAACATGCACAAATAGAAACTTTGCCAGAACATGTTTTGATAAACATCAGCAGTGTAGCAACAGCTATGATGTAACAATGAAAACTAGCTAAAACACAATTGATTTGTTTGTAAATAAAACCTTAGTCTAGGTTAAGGGAAGAATTTAAATAATTATTTTCATACATTGAAAAAAATCTTAGACTCTAATGAACAACTCCAGGGAACCCTAAGTAGTGTGGAGATTCCAAACTGGGAACTTTATAATAGAACATTCAGACAAAAACTTATGAATATCTGAGTCAATTTTCATAATATACCTCTGCTAGAAAATAGTTTGTCACATATGAGTAACAATAATGGCATATACATTATTTATATCAATTCTTTGCTTAAATTAGAAATAATAAAGATTTTAAGTGTATTCTGGTGCTTAGCTGATAATGTGCCACCTCCTGCTGGGAAAGGTCATGTATATTACAGGGACTTGGTTCGTTACCTCAGAACGGATGAACTAAATAAATAAAAATACCTGTTTCTACTCTCTCATACTTGTTTGCCTATGCTCTTTGATTCCACTCTGCAACTGACTTTCACAAAGAAGTACAGGCATTTGAAATATGTCTGGTATACTTCTTTCCAGAAATGAAGTTGTCTCCAAAACTTACCTGATTGGGGTGTTTGTTCATCGGTCATGCCTCCTGATTTATTAGGTACTGAATAGTTCACTTCACAGGTAGGCTGAAAGGATTTCAAAAATTAAAAAAAATTAGAATTTATATAGATTTCAAACTGTCCATTGCTAATAATTTAAGGTAGAGATATGAAAGTTTTTACCATCAGCTGAAGATACTTTGCAGGAGAATCTGAAAAGCAAAAGGGAAAAAAAATATATGAATAGCAAAGCCAACTCTACATTCATGCAGAGTTTGTATGAAACAGAAGTCTCTTGCCTGGATTTGGAAATGATTCCACTAGGTTTGGAGGTTTCATTTGTCTGTTTGATTTTTATTAGGACAACAATATAACAAATGTGAATCTTTTCAATACTAAAGAACAAAAAAAGAGTATATATAAAGCATCAAGTGCAATTTCAAAAACAGTCAAATGCACCATGTTTCATGTGATTTTAATTAAAATAGCAAAGCATGCACATAGAATTTGGAACTTTGATGGGGACAACTGTGATCTTCCATTAGAAGAAAAAATCATGCCCCTGAGTGAGTAAATCTGAAAGCTGTTCTTAGACCGTAACAGCCTATCTTCAACGCAAACACATCAGAATCATTTAAATCATTATTTTAAAATTATATATAAGGTGCTTCAATTTATATACTAATTTACCAAATAGCTATGATTACAGTCCAGTTGAATTAATAATTCATATCAAATACTCCTATCCAAATGGGAAAAATGAGCGACAGAATAGATACTAAATTTTTTTAGAATCAACGTCAGTGTAAGTTTACAAAAATAACAACTTTACCACTTAAATCACTTAGAGAAAAGGCATATTTTCTTTTATTTACAAAATGAGGTTGACTTGTACTTTATTTTAGCATGTAAATAATTTTTTAAAGAGAGAAAAGAAGGGAGAGGTTTGAACAGAAGGAAGGAGGAAGAAGGAAGGAGAGAGGGAGGAAAGGGGGAGAGAAGCATGGAGGGAGGAACTGAGGGAGGGAGGGGAAGAATATTCTTTATTTAATTAGTTGTGTATTGTTTTGGTTTGTCACCCTGTTCACAAGTCAAAAACCATGGTCCCTGGGCTGCATGTGATTTGTACACAAGTTTCAAAGCCTCCTGAACCACAAATCGGCACCCTGTAAGGAATTTTTATGAAACAATGTTATCCAAAAATAGCTTAGAACAATCAGTCAATGTTTCCATACAGAAATCAATCTATTTAGAGAACAAACAGGACACATATATTTTGTGCTTGATCATTACGAGTAGGTTGATTATGTGGCTAAGATCATCCCAATTCTATCACACTCTCCTGCTTCCAGTGCTTTTTTGGAGCAGCAATGATCTAATGTTTGGTTTCAGAGCAAATGTGTGGTATCCCTCTAAACCAAATGCTCTCAAACTTCATCATCTCCAAAACTGCCCAACTACTGCTTTTCCTTCGTTCCTGCTTTCCATCACTATCTCCCTTTGGTTCCAAAGAAATCTCTACATCTGTGGTCCTGAGTCTTCAACTCTCATCATCTATTTCTAATGTGTCCCCAAAATGGATCAGTCCCCTTTTTTAGCAATAATATCTTCTCTGTCTAATTTTTATTTCCCCATCTGTTTTCCTCTGGTTATAAATATGTCCAGAAACAGAAACAAAGGAAAAACATTCCATGATACTGTTTTGTTGCAAATATGCAATGGTTCTTCCAGATTTCTCTAAATGGAAGTCTACATGCTTGCTACTCAGGTCTGTGGATCTGCCGCACTGGCATAATGTGAGAATCAATTACAAAGACACAACTCAGACCAACTACTCAGAATGTTATTCTTTTTCTTTTAATTTTATTGAAGTAACATTGCATCATAATATACTGGCTTGAGCTGTGCATCACCATAGATCAACACCTGTATCTACTACTTTAGTTTCTTACGAGCAGTTCAATTATTATGCGCTTCACCATATCACTGGGACCTTTGCCTAATTTTCCCACCCAACTCCTTTCCCCCTTTCTTTATGGTTTCCATTTATTTGAATTAAACAAGGTACCTGTGTTAAAATATTAAAAATAAAGAAACCATGACCTATATTGGGTCTGTTTTCAAATACTTTTACCTTAATTTACCCTTATGGAATCTAGCTTCAAGTTCCACAGGATTGCTTCCCCAAACTGAAACTGAACTAGAAGTTATACAATTCCAATGAACATTTTTCAGGTTACAGCTTCCTCATCTCCCCATGACTCTGCTCTCATCTTTTGGCCTACAAACTATCCTATGAAGTAGTCATGTTGTGTATGACATTGAAGTATATAAATGTATAGGTGGCCACATGCTCTTGGGTCCATACATGTAGCTCTGCACGATCAGATGCCCAAAACCACAGTGTCTTCCCAACAGAGAAGAAAACAGCAAAAATAGGAAAATACTCTCTGCTCTTCAAACAAGTTCTGGTATTGTAAGCTTACTTTGTGTTATATTTTATCACATTTAAATTATTCCTCCATAGAACAAGCAAGACCTTCGTGTAAACAACTATTTTATTTGCCCATGTTAAACAATATACACATTCTTCTCTAGCCTTCATTATTCCCTGTGATGGCTGGAATAGGACCCAGGTAAAAACAGATCTTTCGCCTATTTGTTAGAACCACTTTCTGTAGAGATGTATTACTCACCTTATTACTCGTGCTGCTATCTAATCATTTTATTTTCCCATCTACCATGGAGTTTTATGAACAATAATTCCCAATTCCTTAATACTGTTAAAAAATAAAGTAACTCCCCAAGGAAAGCGAGGTGAGTGAGAAATGTGCCACTGCAGTGAATAATAAAACTATGTAAATTGGTCTCTAACTTGTCCTAATCAATCACAATATCTTTCATTAGAGACACATCAAGAGCCTCCTGGCCTTGTACCTTGGGTAATCTGCAAATGCATGCAGCTCACACTGGGAATCTTACCTATCACAACTCCATAACTTAACCATGAGCACCTCACTATCTGAGTTCCCTTGTAGTTTCAAATCTCTATTCTGTCAGACAAGTTAAAGAGGGAAGTAGAGATGGGTTATAATGAGTTACCTGTATATTTAATTTTCCCCAGCTTCTGAGTGGAAGCAAAGTTCTAGTAAATGAGTCTGAATCCTGCTTCTCCACAAAAGGTCCCTATCAAAAACTGGTTGGATAGAAAACCCCTGCTCCTACCTGGGTTCTCAGTTGGTTGAAGAATAGACTGAATCATTTCAAGTGTTATATCAACTTGAAAACCTCAAAAAGGAGGGGACTAACTGCCTCAACAAGTTATCGATAGTATCCTTCACCTGGATTCCTTCTGAGTGTGATCTGGTGGACTAGTGGCTACATCAATATGGCGGTGTCTGCATGAGTCCAAGGGCATAGGTTCACGACCCAAAATCAGGGAGAAAGAGCAAGAATAACTAAATAAAATTAAAATGTCTTCTGCTTTCTTCTTGCCTACTGTCGTTTTTCATTCCCACTGCATCTCTCCTTTGAAGAAAAAATGGTTCTGTGGGTGTTCTCATGAACCAACCCAGCCTCTGTCCCCTTGGCTGACTTTCCCTAGGTCATGGTGCATGGCCCCCCCCATCTTCCCTCTCCCTACCCCAATATGGTGGCATTAGACTCTGTCCCTAATTCTCTCAGGTGAGTGCCCAGCAGGAAGCCTACATTCTTGGCAGACACCTGCCTCCTTCAGACAGCTGCCCTATCTTTCTCTGAAGGGTACCTGACTTTTCTTTGCTTTACTCTTGCTGGAAAATAAAATTTCCTTGTGTGTCACATACTGGTGCTTGTGCGATACTATCCTGACAGAGCAGGGACCCCAGCTGCATCCAACCACCTCTTTCTCATTCTTCATCACACTTCCTCTTATTTCCTGACTCTCAATAAAACAGTTTATTGAAAAGGAACTAATCATTTTTATCATTCAGAGCAACTCTTAATTTTATCTTTTGCTGCCAAATCTTAGGTACTTTACCGCCTGGTCAGTTCTCTTTTTCCTTCATAAGCTGTAACAGACTAATTTCTTTGGCTATTACAATACACCATTTTCCCCAGTTTAAATCAACGTTCTGTCAAGTGACATTTTAATAAAACACAGTTCTTACCTCCCATGTGTCCATTTAATATACTATTTCCACTTTGATTGACAGCCACAGTCAAATGATCAACGGAGTTCTTAGGAAGACCTTCAGAGATATGCTGTTAAAATTGATATCGATAATCAAATAGAAATTTTTCTAAGAAAAATTTGGTGTTGCCTCCCTTAAAACAATTAAGAATTTGGATGAATAAGAGCATGTATAGAAAACTAATGCTTTTTATAACACACACAAACATTCATGCTCTCCAGATCAAGTTTATCTTTTTTCTTCATTTGGCCATGGATACTTTAAATTGATCATAGAAGGCTGGATTAAATATTTTCATAGGGAAAATACCCTGACTCTATTTTGCATTAGTCACCAAAATAAAAATGACATTTAAAAATGTTTTAATCTGTATACAAACCGAACAATATTTCTAATGAAAACTGTTAGTGCTGAAATAAGATGCATGGCATGATAAGGAACATTAGAATACATCACAAAGGCTAGAAGATGAACTCAGAAAGCTGCTTCATTTAGATAAAAAACTCTTGGAATAATCTGCATATTTCATAAAATTTTTATTGACATGAAAATAGATCAATAATAACAATTGTTAAAACAAACTTTAAATTCCATTTACTTAGTAGCAGAAATTTCACAGAGTATGCAACTCCTCAAAAAATAATTATCTTTACTAAGCGAAGAAGAAAATACTTTATTTATTAGCCATTTGAAAATAACAAGGTACTTATACACAGTTTCTTTTCTACACACAACAATAAAAGAATGATCATGTTGATTATTATACTTTCTATATCCTGGTCATTCCAAGATATTCGAGTAAAACGGACATACGATCCATTGTTTTTCCACCCAGAGTGCCTTCTCCCAGACCTTTACAAGAATCCCTTCTCATTCTTCTTTTGGTAGCTTCTGTCAAATACAGAGACCACTCTCCCTCTGCAGCCCTTCCTAACAATGAACTCCTTCAATTGTCTCTCCTAATGTTCCCCATTTTTCTATATAAGCACTGAATATATATATATATGTATATATATATATATATAAAATGGTTCATTTACTACCACTTTTGCTCTTACCACCACAGCCTAACCCCTCAACTTGCATGTTCGTGACTTCCTGCCCAGCATATTGTTGGTAACCAATAACATTTGGTTAACTTAAAATCAACAGATTTACAATCTCATTGAAAGTCCTTAAGTATCCATTGCCTATATACCTATAGGCCATCGCTAACCATAGCCTAATAAAGTTTAATTACACTAGACATTCGCATGCCTATTCTAACTTTTCTATTCTTTTTTAGACACTGCTGACATTTTGTTGTCTTTGGGGCTTAAAACATTGTCCTTGATATATGGATATCCATTAAATAACTGTGATCATTTTCTTATATTTCTATAGCACCCTAAACAGTTTCAAGTTTACAAAGTTTATGAGGTTTAATCAAATCTTTTGATTACGCATACCTATGAGGTAGGGATTAGTACACTTCCAATTATCTGATATACAAGACGGTTAATGAAAATTTTCACAAGATTGATACCTAATTAAGTGTCAAATCCTGGATGGTAACGTCTTCTGACTTGAAATACGCCCTTTGCACTGTTATACAGCACAGACTTAACCTAAGGCATCATGCCCTACATCTTCCAGTTTTTAACTTAAAATAAGCCATCATTACATTATATTCACCTTACTAAAAGGATAGCAAACATAACAATGATGTAATCTATTTTATTATCCAAAATCATTTTACTGAATATCAATTATTTTAATCCTACTATCCTATTTCCCATTTCTCTTCTCCTGAAATATTCTTTGCAGATGTACTTTATGATCCAAGCATAATAATATTTAAGATTTTTTGTAATCTTTTCCAGTTCACAGTTGTCAGAAACTACAGTCCAAACTTTTTCTCTCTGTACATCGACATAAATACTAATGTATAATAAGACATTTGGCACCAACACAGGTTGAACTGGAATAATAGAACTGCAACTTCAGAACTCAAACTGATTTGTTATAACTTCTAAGCCTTAGTTGTTCACTAACGAACCCAATTCAGAACTCAAGTCTTGCAAATTAGCAGACAAGTACTATGCAGTAGTAGCTTATTTAACACATACTTATTTTTTATGAAATATAGGATAAATATACAATAAAGTAATCTATATGGACACATAAAAAGATGAGAAGTGAATGTCAACACTTGTCCTGTTATGTCTAAACATCACTCAATGCTTTTATTTAAAAATAACAGTAGTACAGTACAGTACCTCAGAATCCCCAGGTGATTCTATAGCTTTCTTTTCCCTCAGTTGTAAAGCTGACATTGTATCTATGAAATGCAATCATGGATATATTAATGTGAACATGAATTACTCTGAACTTTAAAGAAATATACAGGCTCTAGCTCCATAAAAGGATTTTTTATAAAGTAATAGTAGAAAGAAACATTCAGAGGCTTAAAGCATTTTAAGAAAAAGAGTTGATATTAGTTGGGATTCTTATCAAGAAAGACAACAAAAGTAAAATGCTTTAAATAAATGGATATTGATCTACCTACAGATATTAGACTTGTGTATACTACCACTTAAGCAGAGGAAAAATTCAGAGCATTTCACCAAGTTACCACTTCTATTATTTTGTGCTCCATCAACATAAATCAAATTGTCATTACTTGTTTGCTCCTCTGGAGCACATTCAATGCCATAAATACCATTTTCTTTTTTTCCACTTCCTTATCTTGCTGCTTTCTCCTATAAAATAAACCAAAAGCTCCACTTGAGAAAAAAATAATATTTGCTCATTTGCTCATTCAATAGCCATTCAATAAGACATGCCAGATCACTGGATCTCTCAAATCATAAACACTAGAGTGGGTGAAACTGGAAATGTAAACAACAGACAGATACTGTTTATATTCTTTCTAGTAATTTTTTAGATATAGAACAAACAGTAACAAAAAAGCACCATTCACTAAGTTCTGCCATTGAAATGAATAAGATATGCTAAGGGCACAGAGCTTAAAACAGTCACTTGTACCTGGGAATCTCAAGAAATTTTGGAAAAATAAGGCTTTATAGTGAAAGATATACAAAGTACAGAGGGAGGCGAGAAGGGCAGTGTAGAAAGGGTAGTCTGAACAAATTGATGAGGAATAAAACAACATAGTGAGGGCAGCTGAGTAATGGGATCAAACTGGAACATAGTCATGGGAATGGGAGGAAAAGAGATAATGCTAGAGACTCAGAATTAAGTCCAAAAAACCATTGTCATGCCTGTCTCTGAACTTGAAATTCGTCTGCATGGAATGACAATCTCAGAAATAAGGCTATGACTTACATTTTTGAAGATATAATTTAGAAAGATTGCTGTGGTAGCACTGTCAAGACATTAAGGGGGAAGTGGAAATTGCATTTCAAAATATAACTAAAGTGAATGTCAGTAACCACATATGAAAGAAAGATATGGACATAGAAAATAGTAAACATGGTGAGGATGTAGATATGGTAATTTCATGAAAGGTTGGAGTTCTGGATTTTTCTGCCTCAAAGTTTCAATGATGTGATAAACAGTATGACTGCAAAAGCAGATGAGAGTAATTTTAAAAGAGTCAGGAACAATGAAAAGGTAAAACAGAATGATCTTTGGAAACATATCCTGTTTGAGGAACCTAGGGCAGTTAGAAGAAAGATATGGATAAATACGTTTGGGGTAGGGATAGATTACACCTCGCTAAGATACTCATATAATATTAATTCAATAAATATTAGTAAAATATACAATACTGGTATCACAAATATGAACGTAAACATAACTCTAAATTTTGAAAATCAAAAAAGGAGCATGGAAAATAGAAATGAAGCATCAATTTTTCAACGTGAGTGTGAACTGCACGGATCTAGGTATACTTGACTATTTTTTCTCCGTGGTATCCACAGTCATGGATTCAGTCCACTGAAAATGTCAGAAACATTCATATCAAGTGTTGGCTGTAAATTAAATATGGATTTTGGTGCACACTTGTAAGTTGTAGGGAGCTATGTTTCAGACAATGTCAAATCTAGGTCATGGTTCTAAATCCAGGATTGGGGCTGGTAGAGGAGATTAAAAAATGCAAACATGCATACATGCGTATGTATGCATGTATTTACATATTTTGGGATATACGTATAGACTCCATAGCATTAGCACCTCAACTCCTGTGCTGTTCAAGGGTTAATTGTATATATTTGAACACATGTTTAAAGGATATCAAACACACGGTTACATGCATATGTGAAAATATTTCTTCAATATTATAGCAATAAAAATTTCAAGATTAATGAAAATACTTCCTTTATTTATTTCCACAGTTTAGTTGGTCAAAGATTGGTAAAGGAACTAGTATATGAAACTAATTAAAACTATAATTATACACATAATAGATTTAAAAGTCTTCAAATACATCCATTTTTAGCCAGTGGACCCAATAGTCATATAAGGAAGACAGAAACTAAAAAGAAAGTCACCAGTATATTTATGATTCAGTTATGAAAGAATTTAAATGTTATGTTTCAGTTAAATGTTCAGTTTCAGTTATAAATATATATAAATATGAAGTTAATGCATTTTTAAGAATTGTATTAAATAAACCATTATAAATATATTACAACAGCGCTCATGTTCTGTAAATATTACCTATGCTTAAAATCTCTCCATAATTTATTCTATAACAGGTAATTTAGACTAGGATAAATATAGCATATTGTAATTTCATTCATTGTTGTTGTCTTCCGCATATTATTACGTAACAAAAGTTAAGAATCTATGAATAAATTAATTCCCAATCTTTTGGACTTATAACTTACATTTATCTTCTCATTTAATAAGGTTTAAGGTTTCATTTGCCTGTGGAATATGCATATATCAATTAACGAAGAAAATAAATAAAATGCTGACTTATTTCTATTCCTGTCTCAAAGAATATCTGAAAACCACTATCAAGATTATACTGAACAATAAGGTAAAATAGTTATTTAATCATGAACCAAACAGTAAGGTAGAAACGACAAAACACAGAGGGTTCACATTCATAAACTATGATTAATAAAAGACCCAAAATAAATTTTACTTTATATTGTATTTATATTATCTATGTACAAAGATTTTGCCAAATTAAATATATGACATCACTTAATTACTCTTCAAAGTAGTGAGCATTAAGTTTTTACTTCAGGTCTACACTAAAAGCAGCTCTAAGTCATTAAAGAGCATATGGGAAGGTTTTTATTACTTGGTTTTTGCATCTTAATTTGCATTGAAAGTAATTTCTATCATATATAATTTTATAGTGTTCCTATTCTTACTGCATCCCAGTAGTACTTCTGAATTTTATAAGCTCTCATCTTTATACTCCTGAGGTATCTTTAACTTGTCTTTTCTAAATACCTTTACCCCCTTCTCTTCTTTTCCATAATCATCTAGTTTTTCACTATTTTCAAATTATTTATTTCCATAAAACATGGAGAGCAATTGTTTCTCTTCCCAACCTTTACAATTTTCAATCCTACATATATACTTCTCTTGTTATTATGCTTGTTTTCTATGGACTTTAGGATTTTCATTTCTATCTAATATTCTTTTCATCATACTATCAATAAGGATCACGGGTTATTTGTTTTGTGAAAAATGGGGACCCAAAATCTTACCTCAATTTGTTTACACATTAATAAAGACCTGGTAAAATGTTTCTTAGGCAACTTCGGTGATGATGGAGCAGTAGAATAAGGAATGTCATGGCCTTTCACTGATGGTTCTGGGTGAGTATGAACCAAATCACATTGTGCTTCTACTACATTAAAAACAAAGTAAGGAAAGCATAAAATTTGGGTAATTTCAAAATACTGACTATCCAAAGGTTGTATGTGTTTACATAACTTACTGTTTTTTCTTGGATCGGTGAGGAATTTTTAGCTCGCCTAAGTTTGGTTTTGGACCATTCTAGAAAAAATAACAAGTATCAAATTTGACAAATTAATTAAAATATTCACAAATCCTTTCTGACCTTACAGAAATCACACAGAGCACATGTTTTAGAGTCACTCAGATTTAGACACGTATTTGGATCCTGCCATTTGCTAAACTGCTCTCTATGAGATACGACATATGGAGCCCCCAAATTCTACTTCCTTTAAACTTAATTAGTACACTAATAGCTGTCTGGCCCTTTTATAAAAATATCAAAAAACAAAATATATTCTTTCAGTAGTTTGAAGTATTACTAAAACTAGGCATCTGAAGAAATTTAAATCGGTAGAGTTTTAAGAATGGATTTGTATTCATTATAGTTTCAGGGACTAGCTCTGACAGGAGGCAAATATTTTAGTTTCAGTCTGACGCCTTAGATTGCAAAATAAATAAATTGCTCCCAATCAGTTAAATATCTAAAGGCGATTGTTTTCAAATATTCTTGTATAAGGTGAAATACATATATGTATATTTATCCCAAGTGTTTTGTACAATATATGCAGATATATATATATAGATTCATAATGAGGAGCTTTAATTCACAATATAACCCTAGTACTACTGATTTGTTTAGTACTACTGATTTGTTTATACTACTAATTTGTGGCACTATAATTATTTCTTTATAACTAATATTGTAAAAAGTTTATTTTCTATAAGTAATTTAATTAGAAGTATGGTCACCTGTCACTACAGGAAAGCTGTAAATCACTAGTAAATAGAAAAATAAATATTTCATTATGCAATTTTCCACATGACGTTACAATTAGCAATCAGAACTTTGAGGAAAAATGTTTTGAAAATATATACTTAATGACACAGACTTTGGTTAAAAATGTGGTTGACAAGTTCCAGTCTAAAATACTAAGCTTACTATCAGAGTATAAAAACATACACAGTAACAAAATTTTGGATGATTTCCTATTTGCTTCTTATATATGACATATTTCCTCAAAATGACCCATGTGATATATGTATTGCCCACAAAAAGGGAAGAGATTTAAGTCACAGTTTTAGAATTTCAAATAGATTTAATTATGAGACATAGTGTGCTTGTTATATAATTATAAAGTTGATTTATATACAATTCCATCTGTCAGTTGATTCAGCTACATTGAAAAACATCAAAATACTTCTTACTGGCAAAAGTATATCTAGTTGATCCTGTATATGTAAATTGTGTTTCCTATGCGCCATTACTGATGCACCGAACCTATCAAATAAATTTTAAATAAATATAATATGAAATTTAAAATAGTAGAAAAATATAAAAGGACCCTAAGTAGATATTTTTTTCTAAATTATAATGCAAAATATTTCTGAATTTTGATTTTTTATCATGTGAATATTGAGTGCCTGCTTTTAGAATTGGTGATTTTAAGGAAAACATCATTTTCAATTGGATAAAGAGCCACATGTATACATTTAATGATAAGATTTAGAGAACACTGTGAAATTTCTTTCCAATATTAATTTTTGGAAACACTTTTTATTTCTAAATAGGTATAATTTCTAATTAGAATTTAGTTTAAAAATGATCCAAAGATAGAAATAAGGGGAAACAAACATCCCATAACAAATACAAATAGCAAAAGATACCTCAGAAAAGAAGTATGTCTGTTCTCTAATTTTAGCACCTGACGGCAACAGAATATTCCATTATGTACATCATAAGCAAATCGAATCATTCAGTATTTTAAATGTTACATTATTAAGGTTTTAAAAGACACTAAGTTTCCTTATTCTGGATGAAATTTCCTCTTCCTTCATTCTGGGAAGTTTTCCGCAATATAATTAACTATCACCATAGATATTCCACCCCATACTTTTAATAACTCCTAATTTTAGTATTTACAAAGGAAAAAGAACCGAGAAAAGAAAGTGAAGAAATGTTTCTAGATCTGAAAATCAATTTTACATTACAAACATGAAAGACTGATAAGTAGAATACTGCTAATTTTAAGAGTAACATTACAGACGAAACAAATGCAGAGTAAGAAAATTAGGTCTACCAGAGAGAATATTACCTTGGGTTCAAATTCTAAGTCTTCATCATCTGACACAGGACATGCATCATTAATGCCAGTTTTGCCAGAAGGGCTTTACAGATAAAATATAAAACAAATTGAGTTATTCCATTTCTATAATATTTATATATATATATTAGGTAAAAGTTATCGATTTTCCATTTTAAATGTCGGCTCTTGATATAATTAAAATCTGGCCTCTATCTCTTAAAAACTGTGTACTTTTCTCTTTCTGCCCTACCATACTCCCTAACTGTACAATACTCAATAGAGATCCATTGTAGCTCTCATTACAAATAAACGAAAGCCAAAACAGCAGAATGCAAAAATAATTTGTTCTCAACAAGTCTGGAAGACTAAACTGAAAATCCAATAATTTCTGACATTAATTTTATTACAAAAACTGCATGAAATCCATCAACTAATAAAAGCTGGGAAAATGCACAGCCCTTTCTCCATTTCATGTGCCTTGTTCAAAGACTAATTTATCACAGTCAAAAATGGCAATCTTGGTTCTTCAACCTGAAAACCACTTATTAAGAACACATCCCCTCCTTTAAATACACTAGTAGATCCCCATGAAATGTTTGAAAGCTGAATCATCAAAGTTCAAATGAGAAAATTTGTATTGTTTAATTCATGCTATTTCATTCCAGGAGAGATTGAAGTAAACAATAAAAATTCTGGTCAGTGTGCCCCAGTGGTCCAAGGCCTGGGGGAAACAACCAGAGTAAATGACTAAATGAAAATAACATTAAGAAGCACTTCTCTTTCTGCCTTCCTGCCTGCTTGCCTTCAGATACATTCCAGCCTGTACAGTTCCATTAAAAACATAAACCAAATTTTAGTTGCTTAGTAAGCCCTGGCTTATTCAGGTCTTCATAAACTAACAATCATGTGAAGTCAAGAAAATTCACGAGAGAAACTGCTCTAAAATGAGTGTCTAAGTACTTGTCTCTTTCCCTATGCATGTTCCTTCCTCTCTCTTCCAATCCCACATCAATCTACTGTAGGACCCAATGACATTCTCCACCATTCAACATCCTCAGCCTAAGAATGTCCACATTCCTGAAACAAGGATGGATTCAAATGATCAAGAGGAAGAGTGCTCTGCTTTACTATTCATGGAAAACCAGTGAGATGCAGTCTCAGTCACCCACTCCCAACATTTGCAGGTTGACAACCTGAAGATCAATGACTGGAGAGACAGCCAATTCTACAGCTGCCTCAACCGACAGGTACCAGTAAAGGACCTCAGTGATTTAAGAAAAGAGGCGTATATGAGGAGACACCTTCCTTTGACTAGATATCTACATTCTACAGTAAACTCCTGTTTCCTAGATCTTGAAGAGCTGTAAGCCAATTAAGTTTGGGTGAAGGAACAGTATATTGACCTCTGCCATAAAGATAATCTTCTCAGTGTTTCAAATTGTCTTATATATTTTGACAGAAACATTGAAGTATTCTATTTCATTCGATTATACAAACAACAGAGGCAGAAAACTGTTTAGGATTTTTTGAGCTTTCAACTTAATATGCCTTTCTAAACAACTCCCGATCTAGCATACCATAAATTTCTGTGATTTATCTAACTTGCCATAAACCACAATATTTAGAACTCCATTTCACACCATTATTACAACCCACTTTTTTCCTCTAAAAATATGGCCTACCCTGCCAATTTAATTCCTGTTCTCCTCCACTACCTTCACTAGACTGAATTCCAGCATTTCAATGATTAAAAGATTCAACTATGAAATAAATAATAAACCTACATCTAATTTCTGTCACTCAGTAAATCCAAGAATGCTATTTAAAAATCCCTTTGAGTCTCAATTTCACTCTAAGAACAACTTTGTCGGGAAGTTTAAGAGAGGTTAGAAGTTCTAAAGGATTTGTCATTAAAAATATCTAAGATTTATTAAATATTTTGAAATTATATTTCATTTTGACTTTATTTATAGAAAAACAGTATATCAGGCTGGCAGAAAAAAATAACAACTGATAGGACTGAAATACACCAAAAAGCAGAGAAGTTAAGAAGCCATGTAAAGACCATAAAAAAAATTATAAAAGTAGATTTTAAAAAACCATCAAAAAAGCAAAGAAACAGCGTTATAGAAATAAGCAAGCGTACTATTCCAAAGAAAACCCAAGTACAGAAAACCCGAACTAACCTCTAAATAAATGTTGAATTCAGTAAACCTAACATGGCTAATATTGTTCACTTACATCAAAACAATTCATCTCAGGGAGCATATAATAGCCTTACACCTATGGAAAACTACCTGATGAGGTCTTCCTGATTGTAAAATATATGGTTCTATGACCATAGCTACTTTGAGACACTTCCTAAATCTCAGGGTAAAAACGAAGTTATAGTTAACAATGCAGTTGTCAAACATTTTCAGAAAAGTGCTTCATAGAAAATTCTAAATTAAATTTAACACAGAACTAAATTTAACTTTGAATTGTTCTGTTTAGTATCTGCATC
>RJWH01004698.1:0-99054 GCA_004363575.1 Solenodon paradoxus
CTCTCTCTTAGTCTTCCTGCTGCCCCGCCACTTCAGCCTCTCTGAAAGAGGATCCTCCTGTAAGTACCTGCTCCCAGGCATCAATGCTCATGGCAATGACCCCAATAACCTGCCGAAAACCCTCCCTCACACTCCTCAGGATAGGCCAGAAGGAGAAAGCAAACATGCCCTCTTTAGCTTTCCAAACACTTATTTTTTGCACTACCTTTCCCTTCCCCAGTCAGGATTTTCAAGAAAAATAGGCATAATTGACCCCTTCTGCTTCCTTCCTACTCGGCTACCTGAAGAAGAAATCTAGAAACTTCTCATATGGGGAGAAAAGAACAGAAGAAGCAACAGCAGGAGCACCTAAGGATGAATTAAGCCCCACATGCGGCATGGAGACAGCGGCAACCACGAAGACACCTCCCAAAAGGGAAAAGAGATCATCTGGCCTTGACAGGAGGTGACCCGGGCCACACGGAAGAAAAGGGAGCATGATTCGCAGCAAGGATGCTAGCCTGACTTAAATGAGGAGGCCTGCGTGGCGGTCATCCCGGCACGTGCTCATCCCTGCACACGACAGCTCTGTCTGTCACTGAGCCCAGCAGGATCACATGAGGCTGACTCCTGACTCCTGGCTTCAAAGCCTTTGCTTTACAGACAGGATCACCTGCTTGATGTAACCCAGAGCAACTGCTATTGAACATCCACCGCATGGTCACCTCTGCCCTGCAATCTATGCTCTGCCGAACGTAGGTCATGACACAACCTGTTGAAATTCATCTGAATAAAATCCAAATTTCTTCCCACAACCCAGCAGGATTCCAGGCCTGCCAAGCATTCCCATCCCCATCAACAACATCCCAGCACACTGGACAAGCTTCCATTTATCGAACATGCTGGCATTTTCTAACCTCAGGACATTGGCACATGCGACCCCTTGTCTGGGATGATTTTCCCCCAACTTTGGGTGTTAGCTCAAATGCCATTTCCTCCAAAAGGCCTTCCCTACATTTGTTCCTCATCCCCATAGCAGCCCATGTCCTTGCAGGGATAGTAGTTTGTCACTGTTTTGCCTATAGGTTCACTTTTCCTCTCTCCTTGGGCCTAGACTGCAAGTCCTGTGAGGCCGGAGCTGTGTTGCTCAGCACTGGACCCACAGCCGGTGCACAGTAGGTGGTTTGTTTGAGTGACAGCGGCGCTGGTCTGTTGGCATCCTGGCCTGCAGGACTCTAAGCTACGTTCTTCCCGTCCCTTTGTCCTTGCACAGCACGCAGGAAGCAATATCACACAAGTCTTTCAGAGGAACGAGATGGCCCCAGGGAGGCAGCCAACCAGGTCCCTGTCCTTGGCGAACTCCCCAGAGGCCATTTTCTTCATTTCAACCTCTTTTCTTCTGATTCGGAAATGGTGCAGTGAAGGGAAGCCCTGTGATGGCTTCCTGGGAGTGCCCCCTCTCCAAGAAGGACTCTGCTGTCCCTCATTCAGGTCCTACCAGGCTTCCCTGGAGAAGACGGCACCTCGGGACCGGGGTGCTGCGTACAGGACCAGCTCCCGCGGGCTGGGGTGAATGGTGGCCACTACAAAGACAGGTCCAGGCCCACCTGCAGAACCTGTGACTGAGACTTCATGTGGGTAAAGGGGTCTTTGCAGACATCATTAAGGCTCTCACTGATTGCCCTGGGTTACCCGGCTGGGTCCTGCATCCGATGATGAGTATCCTTTTAGGAGACAGAAGAGAAGACACACAGAGAAGGTCATGTGAAGAAGAGGCGGAGACGGGAGAGACATGGCCGCATGCCCCAGAGTCCTGGAACCCCGGAACCTGGAAGAGTCTAAAGTTGCCCGCCTCACAGCCTTCAGGGGAGGTGGTCCTGTCACCCGTGACAGAGAATGCACTTCTGCAGCTGTGAGCCACCCGGTCGTGGCTGATCGGTGGCGACAACCACAGGAAACGAATGTCCTGAGAAGGACAGGCTCACCGCTTGCTTCAGCCCACGAAGGACATGCTTTGAGAATCACTGGACTTTCCGCAGGAAGGGAGTGCAGGGCCCAGCCCTCGCACCTCCCAAATCCAGAACCCACGTCGCTCTGACGGCAGCGCCCGGACTTTCTTCTCAAATGTGTTTCCAGAGAGAACTTGACCCCACTGCGACAGACCTGTCACTGTGGCCTTGTTCCACCTCTGATTCATTTATTCATCATCTGGGCAGCTTTCCAGGCTCGGCAAACGCAGGGTTGGAGCAGATGCAGATCCCTGTCCTCACAATCTTTTATCCACAAGGGCCTGGGGGATATTTGCTGAAATAGAGAGAGCTGTTAGGATTTGAAATACTCATTGGCATGTCCTCTAAAGTTGTCCATGACCCCCACGCAGGGAGTTCTCCCCCGGAGGGAAGGCACAGAGACTGGGAGCCGGTAGAGACAGATGTCCATTCACTGACATGGGGGTTCCTGAGGCTAGTCCTATGTCTCTAAAAGCCTGTGGTTTTGTGAGAGGTTGGTGTCTCCCTGGGGGCAGGGCAAGGGCTGGTCTGGGGGAATCGAGACGGAGGACTTGTCAGGGTGCAGCGCCCAGGTGCTGGCAGGAAAAGCAGGGGAAATGCGGTCCTGGGAGAGACCTGCCCTCCTGTCTGCCAGGGCCCAGCACCCTGCCAACCCCATCCTCCCTCCTGTGGGGACAAAAAGGAATGTTGTGTGACTTGTGGGATCTGTAGGCAAAGCAGCTGTGAATCTGGACACTTGCCCAGGGAGGACAGAAGTCTGCTTGGAATCCTTTGGTTGCAAGATAGTCCACTATTCATTGAGTATCCACACTTTGCCAAATGGCAGATGACCCGTCTTCTATGACTTACCAACACAACCCTCAAGGTAAGTATCACCATCCTCACTTTATAGATGAGGAGACAGGTTCTATGAGGCCACACAGCAGTAAGCTGATGGGCCCAGGAACATCTTAACCATCTCACTCTGCTGGAGAGTAGCTCTATTTCTGAATGACCTAAGGCGTTTTTATTGCAAGGAACAAATACCCAGTTCCAAAAGGCGTAAGACCACCCACACCAGAAAAGAGCTCCTTATAGAATCTGGGATCTCAGGAACCGCTGAACCCAGATGTCCAAATAATACTCTCATGGTTCTCTCATCCTCTGGCCTTGTTTTCCTGGGTTCACTTCCCTGAGGCTCCAGGCTTCCACTCTGCAATCTTCTAAACCTCGTAGGATGTATGAATCTCCCTGTTACTAGTCTGGTAGTTCTAGCACAAGTCCTGTGTATCATTAACATTGGCCCAGTGTGGGTCACATGACCAGTCCAGAGTCAGTCATTTGTCAAAGGGCTGCAGTATTCCCATTGCCCAGATTGGTTCAGCTGTTCATACCTGAGCTGGCAGGTGAGGACAGCAATGTCTCACTCCCCAAACACAGGACCTAATAACAGGATGAGATGCTTCACCAAAGGGAAATCAGGGATCATTCCCTAGTGGGAAGGACTCATTGACTAGCAGAACCAACAGACATCCACATGGCCTCTGCTTCTCCCTTTGATCTTTGGTAAAGTACCTCTGGGAAGTCTCCCACCTCAGTCTCAGAAAGACAGACAGAGCTATCACCTGCTACCAAAAAGCGAGTTCCTGGGGTAATCTGCCTTTGTGGGGTAGATTAGATTGTAGAGGAAGTGGGCTGACATCCGACAAACGTTTGGCCATTTGATTGCCTCAGCCAACAGAATGCATGTGAATATGTGCACAAAGAAGTTTCAAACACATTCCACTTGGTCTTCTGCGTATTTACCTTAGGACCTCCTCGGGGTAGCCACAAATTCCCAAATGAAGAAGCACACAGAACATACTCGATCATAGACCCAAAGTCCAAAGCAGAGCTACCCAAGAGGACCCACAGACTCAAGAGCAAGACGTTTCTGAGATGGGGTGGGGCTGTTTGTCATGCTGCGTTATCACAGCAGAGTCTGACTAACACACTTTGAAGGTTTAGGAGGTCTTATTTGAAGGAGACCACTATTTTTAAAATTTTTATTTAGTTGCTCATAGTGGGGATGTGAACCCAGGTTCTTGGGATATACGCACACTATGCTTCTCCAGAGGTAACTGTCCAAACTACTGCTCCACCAGAGCACACCCAAGGGAGACCACTATTCTTTGAAAGAATCAGTCTTTCAGGAGGTTAGTACTCTGAGCTGTTGACAGTCTATCTGCTGGCAAGGTGCCCGGGAGCCCACAGGCATGCAGTTTAACACAGCAGCCACATTTCAGCTCCCACCAAGGAGGTAGCCACAGACCAGAAGGTGTTTCGGCATCTTTTCTGGAGCCCTGCAATTCGTCCCACCCTCCATCAGGGTCTTTACCAACTCTGTAAACTGGGGCAAGTTACTTGCGCTCTCTGTCTTGGTTTCCTCATCTGCAAAACGGAATAATACTAGCTCTTAAGTTTGGGGGGTCAGGGGGAGAATGAGAGAATACACGTAGGACACAGTTGTATGGTGCAGCAAAACAGATCAGTAGAGGTTAGCTTCACTTGTATTTATTTTGTTTAATGACTGGAGAAATAAAGATGCCTTCGACTATTGCATCTGCTCCTCTGAGCCTTGGGAACACCAGGCCCTATGTGTGTCTGCGCCCACAGCAAAGTGATCCATTGCCTGGACCTAGGACATTGACAGGGCAGGTTTTTCTCATCGTCTCTCCTTGGTCTTTGTTTAGTTGCTTGAAACCACACAGCCAATTTGTCTATGTTGATTGTCACACAAATAAAAATAAAAGATGTGTAAACAGTGACAGCATTTGCTACAATTTCAACCCATGAGAAAGCACCACGGCTGTGGAAAGGCTGAGGAAAAGCCACGATTCCACAGAGGGGGAAACACTGAATTCCCACACTTCCATTCCACCGGGAATTTGGTGTGAGGTGGGATTTTATAACAATCGACATAGCAGCCCCTGTCCAGTCTTCCTCAGGCTCTGACTTTCTTGACCCTCTGGCTCCAGCCGTGTAGTGTGGACTGTGGAGTCAGATAACCATCCCTCTTCCATGTGGGAGCAAAACAGTCACCAACTCGGGGCTTACCAGCCACAGGCACTGTGCTGGGTGCTTGACATGCAGCGAGCATGTCACGGAGATCTCCATTCCTCCCTGCCCAGGTTTTCTCTCAGAGACATCAAGCACCGTGCCCACCTTCCACAGCAGACCCAGGACTTGAACTTGGCTCTGCTCCAAAGCTTGTACCCCACATCCCTACTTAGGTTGCACCACGTGATACTGGGTGTTGTCAGCCCCAGGGCTTCCCATGGGAATCCCCTTATCTTGTGTGTAACCCCAGAAAACTCAGCACCAGGGCTCTCTCTTCTCGCTGCACTTTGCTGCCCCAGCCCACGAACATGGCCACGTGGCTCCATCCCGGTCCTGGGAACTCCCCTAGGATGGATGGAACTGAAGCCTGCACCCCTGCAGCCCCTGTCATGTCAGGAAGGGCATCCTCAGAAGTCCAACTATCTTCCCTCCCCGCAAACTCCCTGGGCCAGCCTCAGTGATAGACCCTTCTCCAAGGGCACTGGGGCAAGGGCCTGCAGACCCTCATCCCACTCAGCCTGCGTGGGCTTCTCAGTGGCGTGGCCTCAGGCACTCACTGACCTCCCTGGGCCTCCGTTTCCCCATCTGTAAAACAGTGGCATACACTGGCTCAGTGGTTTCCAAGCCCCTTTCGGCAAAGATGCCACGAAAGAAAGAGCTTGCAAACCTCTGGGCATACAACCCACAGAGGGACACTGGCCTGTCTGTCCCCACGGAGCAGCCCCACACCACCATCCCGCACAGCTTGAGATCCCTCCTGGCTCTCACACTGGATCTTGACACATGTTCCCCAGAAAAGGGGAATGTGTTCCCAAATGTGTTCACTGAGACCCTGGAGATGCAAGTGACAAAAACAATTCAAACCAAGTTAAGCAGAAAGGGGAAGGCCTGGGTCGAGTCCCTCATTCCATGTTGGTTGTCCTCAGCATTGGCACACCCTTGCCGAGAGCTTTCTTGACTGGCAGTCCACAGCCCCAGCGACATGGTGAAGGCCTTGCTGCAGGTAGCCTTTAAGTCCCTGAGCTCCTGGCCCAGTTCTCCCTGCAACCTCGTTTCAAGCCTTTCTCTCCCTCCTCTGGGACTATGCACATGCCCTTGCCTGGGGTGCTGGTCCCCAAAGTCTTCTTCATCCAGCTCGTTCTCCCCAGTCAGACTTAATCTCAGATGTCTCCTCTTCAGAGGGGCCTTCCCTGTCCTCTCCCTTCCCCTGGCCTTATTCCTTTGTTGTCTCGAATGACCTTGACCAAAAGCTCATGTGCTTGCCGCTGGCTCCTCGCCGGAGTGTCCACGCACCAGGCCTGTGCACGGGTGACGCTGCAACCCTGATACCCAGCTCTGTGATGACAGCATGCAAGTGCTTCACAAATATTTGTAGAAGGGTGAGTAAATGGTGGACAGCAGCTGTTCATGCTTCGTGGTGTCTAGACGCCTCTCTCTGCAAGCCAGACCCTCTTGTGTCTCAGTGGGAAGCCACCCCGCAGCCAGGTCTGTGAGCCGGTCCATCATCGGCACCTCTCTCCCACCCCCAGCAACCCACCCCCAAATCCTACCAACTCCACCCCTGCCAAAGCCAACCACATCTCCCCGTCACCGCCACTGGGGTGGCCAAGCACCTAACTCTCCTCGGACCCTGGTGCAGCTTCTCCGATGCCACCTGCAAGCTCCGAGACACTCCCCCAAATCCCTCCTTGCCTCTGCCAATTTGGTCCCTCAGTGCAGCAACAATGTCACACTCTGCTTGAACCCACGAGCAGCATCGCCCAGGACCCTCAGGATGCTCACTGCCTTGCTGGCCCTCCTCTCGGCTCCAGCCCTGTGTTCACACAGCTCCAGCGCCAGCTTCACGGAGCACTGCCATCGTGGTGCGCACGGCTCTGCTGTGGCTGCAGGGCCGGTCTGCCTCATTGTGCACGCACGCGGCAGCGACCTCACCTGACTTTACACCCCAGCCGCGCCCTGTTCCAGGCAGTCCGGGCACTTGATAAATACTGGTGAATAAACGTGGTTGGATACCTACTGCGTGGCAAACATTAAGCTAAAAATATAAATATAAATGTTTCATTTCCTCAACGGTCTTGTGACGTAGATACTATTATACTTGATTGATTGGACACAATGAATGAATGAATGAATGAATGGACACATTTCTAAACTAAGAGAGGCACAATCCAAAAGTGTACAGAGAACAGGAGGGAATAGAATTAGTGAGATGGGCCTGTGGACAGCGCTTGTGATGAAGAGATCGTGACATCTGTTAGTTGAATCATGTCCCCTCAAAATGAATAGGTCAGAGTTCCAACCCCAGTACCCCAGAAAGTGACCTGTAGGAGGGAGGGTCTTTGTAGATGATTAAGATGACGTCACATGGGTGGGCCCTACTCCAGTAAGACCAGTGTCCTTATCGAAAGGGGAAATTTGGACACAAAAATAGACACACACACAGGGATGATGTGAAGAGGCACCGGGAGAAGGAGGGTGCCTGCAAGCCCCAGGGAGAGGCTGCCACAGACCCTTCCCACTGAGCCCTCAGAAGAAACCAGCCCTGTCCATACCTTGATCTTCGGCTTCCACTCCCAGAAGTGTTAGACCATAGACCACCGTGTGAAAGCGCCCCCAGTCGGCAGCACTGTGTCAGGGCAGCCAAGGAGATCTCACGTGGCATCCAAAGGCAGGCCACCGAAATCGTTTTTTCAGCCTCGGGAGCCAGGAACAGACTCTTCTGGAGGCCGCATGCTGCCAGAGAGGGCGCAGGTGGCAGCGCCTGCCGCCTCTCCGTTCCCAGAGCACTCTGTCCACAGGGAATCAGCTCTGTGGGAAGCGGAGGTCAAACAGATCAAGCGGGAATTCAATTATGGTTTGGAGATGAGTTTGTGAGGTCACAGATTAAATGAGGGCAGGACTGGAGCCCGTGCCCACTGTGACTCTCGTACCTCAGGCATGAGAGGCGGCGTGGCCGCCTCCACACAGTGACTCAAAGGCCCCGCCTGTGGGTCAAGTGCAGAAGAAAACCCAAGTTACAGAGAGACTAGATTCGCTCAGACGCGGCCCTTGACAAAGATCCCCGCCTATGGCCGTCAGTCCTCAGTAAAGCACATTGAACGACTGTGTACACATATCTGTTAATTATTAAAACTGAATCTATTTTTTTCCCCTCATTTAGTTGAGAAATCTCATGTTACACGGAAAGGTTAATGACAAACTGACTTCCAAGAACCCTTTGTTGGAAGTTTGCGGTTCATTTTCTCCACGATGAATCTTGGACTCCATATTTGGGGATGCAGACACGGGCTGGCTTAGCGAAATTGTTTCCTCATTCTAGCAGCCCCCAGAGGGAGCAGACCTCTCAGAGGGCCTGATGGGGCTGGGATTAACCAGAAACCACTTCAAACCTGTCCAAACCATCTAAAATGTGGTTTCGTTGCTTTTTTCCATGTAGACTGAAGACCACCATCTCTTCAACATGTCGTCCTGGTTGCAAAAGTAAGAGGGTCTCCAGTTCTGGGACCACAACGAGAGACATACGATATTCCAGTGGCTACACCAATTAGGTCTGTTTGCTCCCGGCTTTGGGGAAGGTAATGGTCTCTTACTTGGTGGGTAATGCATCCCACATGGCATTCCTCAGCCTCAAGGAAGCCTGAGAGAGGCACCATTCCAGGGATCACCTAAGCAGCACGGTGCAGAGCAGGCCCCGAGCACCCACGCTGAGCCCATCCCTGCTCTCGGGTCTGCCCAGGACCTTCCCTCTTCCCAGAATTCACTTCCTTCCAGATGTGCTTGCACACATCCTTGTGGCGAGTAGTATCTGCCTGGTCCTTTTCCGTTTTCTCTGAGCTCTTTTCCTCTGTGTGTCTCCATGCAGTCTCACTGAGCTGTCTTTATGGTCCCAGCTCCTATGGACAGAAGAGGACTTGTGTCCTCTGTCTGGGCCAGGAATGGCACCTGACCCAACCCACCTGGGACTTACAGCCCAGACACTTAGAGTGTCTTCAGAGAGTCCTCCTCTTTATTTTTTAGAGAGTGAGGAAGGAAAGGATGAGAGGAAGAAAGAGCTTTATTTAGTTGTTTTTGTTTTTTGTTTTTCACCCCAGCCCTGGATCATATAATCACGTCGTTGGACTACATGTGGCCCGTCCACCAATGTCTCAGCCACCCGAGCCACAAGCGTGTGTCAAGAGAGAGTTGTCCTCTTAATTGTTTTTTTTTTTTAAACATTCTTGACATAGGGATATACATCCAACTTCTAAGAGCCAACTTCCTTGCCCGATGGAATGTTCCTGGCTGCAGTTGGATCACAAAATAAATAATGATGATAACAGTTGAATACTTCTAGTATTTTCTGCAGCAAGCACTGACCTATTCCTCACTGAATCTCACGACTCTCCACTGAGGGTGGCACTTGTATAATTTATAGAGACAGAAACTGAGGCATGGTAAGGTGCCCAGCATCACCTGATGAGGAAGACAGAAGCCCAATGTTATGGCCCCAGCACTGTGCTCTGAATCACCACATTGGAGAGAGCAGGGAGATGGAGACAGCTGCCCACAGGTCTGGATTTGTTGCCCAGAGGACTCTAGAGGAGGAGGAGAAGGTGAGAAAGCTGAACAGGAGGGCTGCAGAAGAGCCTTTCAAGAAGTGCCAAGAGCTCAGTCAACATGGAGACCTGTGAGGGACTCTTCTCTGCGAAGTCCCTGTGGAAGAGGAGTGCATCACAGGACTCTATATTAACTAAGCTCTTAGCATTACTTCCAGCCTCTGCTCCACCTCCTTAAATGTAGAGAATTAAAGGCATCTGAAAAAACCCTGTAACAGGCCCAACATAAAACAAGGAACTTAATGAGAGAGACCAGTTTAGGCCAAGAAAGTTTTACATCATCCTTCACTGTCTCAGAGAGATGAGAGACTACACTGTAGGTACAAAGTAAGAAAGAACATGACCAAACAAACATGTCTAGAGAACAAAAGGAAAGTGGTTCTTGGAAATTGGAAACATGGTGACGGAAAAGACGGAGAACTTACTAGAAGATCGGGGAGGCCAAAATGAGGTACATTTGTTTTCTTGGCTACTGCATCTAACACCACACAACGGACAGCTTAGAGCAGCAGAAACGTACTGTCTCACAGCTCTGGGGGCCGGACATGCAAACTCAAGTGTTGGCAGGGACCGTCAGGAGGAATCCGTTCCTTGTCTCTCGCCTAGTTTCCAGTGGTAGGCTGGACATGTTTGAGAATCTTGCCTTGCAGATGTACCACACCTATCTCTGGCTTAATGCTCACAATGGCCGTCTCCCCGTGTGTGTGTGTATGTCTCTGTGTCCACATCTCCCCTTTCATAAGGACACCAGTCGTATCAGATGAGAAGCTACCCTACTGAACTCACTTTAGGGTGATCATCCTCAATGACCCTATTTCCAAATGAGGTTGCACTGGAGGTTAAACCTTCAACATATTTGGGGGGTACACAATTCAACCCCACAGCATGAGAGTATCTCCTTCCAAGAAGAACCAACACGTAAAGAGAAATCACAAGAAAATCAGAATTTCATCAGACATTCCAAAAAGAAAAAAACCAAGAAAATGAAGGGGATGAAATATTTCAAGGACATGTATTTACAACATGTGAACGATTTGAATTTGGGAGTTGAAGGGGCCCATCGGGCATCTGGCAGTGGTAAAACTAGACCCACCCCAAAGAGCATAGTCATGAAGAAGCACTGGGACAGAAAATGTTCTTTAAATGCCCCAGGAGGAAAAGTCAGCCCAGTGCATGGGCTCAGGAACCAGAGGACTGTGGACTTCCATCAGCATCACCAGCTGTGAGGAAAGAAAATGACTTCCAACCAGGGCACTGTTCCAGGCAGGCATGAAGGAAGAGTGAAGACATCGTTGGTCTTGAAAGGTTTCAAAGCAGGTGCCTACCTTCCACATATCCATTCTCAGGCAGCTCTACCAAAGGAGGGAGTAAAGCAAGAAGAAGGAAGATCAGAATGAAGGGAATGGGAAACACCCTTAGGAGAGAAGGAAAGCATGTGAGGATGGTGGGCAAAGGTGTCCCCAGTGTGAGAGCTGCACCCCAGCTGGGACCAGGAGAGAGGTCTCCAGGAAGTTGAAACTGCTAGGATATTTGAAGCTATGAGATCCTTGAGAAGAAACAGGAAAACAGGCTACTTAAACTGTGCCCATCAGTCTCCATTTGGCCACCTCATTCATTTCTTGCCCTTCCCTAACTGCACAACCTCACACAAGAGTTTGTTTCTGTGGCTGTAGCTCTGAGCTCCCTTCCCCATGGCCCCTGTAGGATTTGGCTAATGGGGTGCCAGCAGGAGGTGAGAGGGCATGAAAAGAGAGGTCAAAGTGCATGTCATCCCCCACTCCCAGTCTGCTCTGACACTGCCATTTTGGCAGGGGTCCATTACTCCTTCCGCTAATCCTGCTGGCACCCTCTCCGGCAGCTCCAATCTCTTGGGCTCCAGGAGCCCTACTTCCTCTCTTACCCTTCGGCTCTGACACTGGAAATGGCTTCCCACTGTTGCTAGAGTCCTGGAGTGCCTCTCCATCCTTGTCTACACCACTCTCAAGAGCCTTTTTATTTATAGATTTGGGTTGAAACCTCCGAGCGAAATGCTATTCCAACAGGGCCCTGATTAAGCCTCTGTGTGTTTTGTGTTTCAGGATCTGAACAGAACAAAAATGGAGAGACAGAAGGAATTCCCTCTCTCTCTCAGGCTCTCTGCTTGAGCTGAAACATCCATCTTCTCCCTTCCTCAGGAATCAGCGTTCCTGGTTCTCGGCCTACAGACTCAAAGACAGGGACTTACAGCACCAGTCCTGACTCTCAGGTCTTCAGATCAGAATGAATTAAGCCACCGGCTTCCCTGGGTCTCCAGCTCGCTGAAGACAACTGTAGGACCTCAAGGCCATCATAACAACGTGAGTCAGTTCCTGTAATCTCTTTCTTTCTGTGTTGCTCTGAGGATGGGACAGAGTTCTCTCTCCATCTCCTAGTGGCTCTTTTTCTCTGGAGTCCCCTACTACACAGTGGCTTAAATGAAAGAGAAGTGATGGCTCACCTGTAACAGGGGTGGACAGGTCAGCAGGACAGACCTGAGAAGGCAGCTCCATGGAGTCATCGAGGACCATGGCTTCCGTCTTTCCGTCCCTGCCATCTGTAACGTGACACTCACTCCACCTCACCATCCAGGATGACTAACAGAACTACAGCTGTCGCATGCAAGTTCCAAGTCAGAAGCTGGAGAAATCAGGCAAAGCGAAAGGCTGATCGCTCCCTCCCATCACTCCTGGACACCTCCTAGAGGCCTAACACTACAGCTGCTTCAGTTTGCTTCCCATCAGCTAAAGTGAAGCCATGTGACCATGCTCAGACCAGGGCAGCTAGGATGTCCTCTTACCCCAGAGGCAAGCTGTCCTCCTAGCTATGGGACTCCATGACTGAGTATAAGGACTGAGCGGAAACTGGAAGGCAAGTCATGGAATCTCCAGCACAGAATTGGGAGATGCCATTGCTCTTACCTTCCAGTCAGACAGACCCGCTGCTCAGTCTGACTGTGCACTCTGTGACACGGGGCAAGTGGCAGGACCAGAGACTGTGTCTGTGTGTATGATGGGTGTTTAGAGGGAGGCCAGGTGACAGTCTCGTTTCCAGGGTGGACTCCCTGCAGTCAAAGCCTTAAGGGAGGGCAGGGGTGACGGTAACTGTGCTGACATCTGCCAGGTGAAGAGAAAAGCAACCAGGTGAGGCTTTCAGAACTCAGGCAAGCACGTGTCCCCGAACCCTTCACTGCAGCGGCGGAAGGCTGGCACCGTCTCAGCTCCTCCAGGCGCGCCTGCTGCCTCTTGGATGCAAGTTCCCCAGGTGGTCCTGAAATGGGGGAGCCTGATCTCCAGGAGGCGAGTACAGTGACATCAGGATCAGCCAAGGGGGTGGGAATCTGAGTATCAGCTAGGGGGCTGTCTTGGAGCTGTGTCCTGGAACATCGAACCAAAGTAGAGTCAATGCTGGTCTTCATGAGGTGTTGGCTTCATGGATGATAAGAGCAGAGGGAGCTTAGGGACCAGCTTCCACAAGGTTGATTCCCACGCTTCTCACAGGCATCAGGGAGCCTGAGGGAGGCCCCTGCTCCGTCTGCCCACTGCGGGAGACCAGGCAACACTCGTGTCTTACATGTGGACCGACATGCCCTGTCACATCTGCAGATACCGCCCTCCGCTGTGCCTCCCCACGCTAGGACCATGCGTGTGGAGGGCAGGGAGATAGCCGGAGTCCTCAAATTTTTCAAGTGCAGCTCCCCTCCTTGGAGGCAGAAGAGCTGACAGTCATCCCTCAGTCTCCACAGAGGGATTTGCTCTAGGACCATCCCCAGCACAAAATTTCGGATATGCTCGGGAAGTAACGTAGTGTTTGCGTGCAGCCTGAGGGCCTCCTGTGTGCTGGAGATCGTCTTCACCTCTCAGGATGCCAACACCATGCAAATACCCTGCAGACAGCTGAGGGATGCATTGCAAGAAAGGCCAGTCTCACACGTTCAGCCCAGATGCAGCCACAGGCCTAACTATGGACGTATTTTCCCTGCGGCTGGCTGGACCCTAGGATCAGAGCCTGTGGCCCCGTGCAGATTGCGCGTTTCTCAGAGGTCTTCCGCACAGGCTGAAGAGGTGTTTCAGCACATCCATGAAAATCGCTGTGTACTCGTCCCCCACCCCCGTGCCCACCTTTCCCCAGGGCTGAGGAAGCCTTCAGTGGCTTTGGCAGAGCAAGCTGTGGACCCCCCAGCCTGACATGCCTCCCGGCAGCAGACTCTATTAAGCAGAATCTCCAGATAGAGGGCGATGGGGATTTTGCAGGCACTGAAGTGGATGATTGCGTCAAGAGGCTGCCAGCATCTCACCTGCTGTCAGGAAGAAAGGCGTCTGGTGTCCAGGGAGGGGAGCACGACTCACTTAAGCAAGAATGTGACTGAGATGAGAGCAGATTCGAGAGCACTGCTGACAGTCAGCGTCCACTGTTAGATCTCTCCAGAAAGTGAAGGATGAGACACTCACAAGGCAGAGAGCAAGGCTGCTTACCCGGAGCCCCGCGAGTCACAGTGCTGGCACCTGGAGCTTTCCTGTCTGCAGAGCATTCAGATGCCAGCACTTTTCCTCTTCTGCGGAGAGGGTTAGGTTTTGAGCCGCCTAAGGGCTCCGTTTGTGCCATTGGTAGGCCGCTGCAGGTGAAATGAGCGGTCCCTTTGCAAAGCTGCTCTGGTTCCGAATGTGGCCTCTCTTCTGGGAGGTGGCAGGTGCTCAGGAACCCAGGCAGGTAAGAATGCTCATTCTGTGGGCATCTATCTAGTCAGAAGCTCATTACAGTTTTACAACCACTTTAAGGTTCTATAGAGAAAGCAAGTGCGGTTCAGAGAGGCTCAGGAATCTGCTGATGGTCAAAGAGGCAGAGTTAAGAGACCTAGACGGTCTTAACTACAAGTCTTTTCATAGATGCTGTCACCAGGGTTATATTAATTGGTGGAAGACAGGATACTTAAGTTTTTAAAATGCAATGTTAAAGAACATTAAATGGGCTTCTTTCCTGCAGGACTTCTCAGAGCCTTTGAGATTTTCACTGCTGTTGGCTGTGAAACTCCAAGAGGCCTTGTCTCTTAAACAGTATTTGTCAAATGTATTTGGCTACAGCTGGGCATCAGACCTAACTCCTGTTCCAAGGAGCATACTTGTGGGGCAAGCTGTGCCTTCAACCTCTTGAAAATTAAAAGCCAAGACTCGACTAGACAACCTTGGTTCAAATCCTGACTCCTCCACTCACTACCTGGATGCCTGAAGGCACATTCCTTAACCTCTCTGAGTTCCTCATCTGCAAAACCTGCAGGCAGTGATTTCTCCATTCACTACCACTTATCAATGCTGACTCTGCCAGGAGCTCTTCTAGACATGGAGGTCTGTGTCCGCGCCCACCTCATATGACGTGACAGACGCGAGTGGCCCCTAGGGGTCAGCACACTTTTCCTATTGGGCCCTGATAGAACTATTCTGGGTTCAGTGGGCCCCACGGTCTTTGGCACAGCCCGCTTGGCTCTGCAGTGGAAGCCAGCCTTGGACGACTGCTGGACAAATGGGTGTGGCTGTGTTCCTGTCGAAAGTACATATGGAGACTGAAGCGTGAAGTTCACATCATTTTCACATCACACGTGTTATTCTTTTCCATTTTTCCCCCCATTACCATTCAAAAATGGAAAAGGAAAAAACATTCTTAGCTCACGGACAGCACAAAAACAGGCCGTGGGGACGGTCTGGCCTTGGGCAGTCGTCTGCCACCCTGTCGGAGTCTAGAGCGCTAAAGTGAGGACTAACTCAGCGAAAACACGGAGGCACTTAGCAGTCCCCGTCAGAGCGCCATTCTGGTTCTTTCATCCAATGTTTCTACACGGGTACCTGTCCTTGTTGAGTGAAACTTGTCACAGGGCCAGAGTGAAACAAGGACTGTCATGGAGCCAAGAACACGAAAAGGCCCTAGAAGGATGCCACCCCCACCAGCCGCACGCGCACTCATTCCTGCTTCTCTACCTGTCTCCTCTGCACCAGAGTTCCCACTGAGGAGACAGCGGGGCCTGGAGTCCGGCCTCTGCTCAGCAGCCCACCGAAGCACTTCCATCTCCTGACACCCTTCTGTCCGCAGAGACGTGATTAACGGCCCCAGCGGCCGCCTGCTCTGAGATGAATGGGAGACGAAGGCAATCCTCCCTCTTATTGCCCTATTTGTTTGCTGCCTTCGTCTGCATTGTCAGGATGATCTCTGCTTGCAGAGTTGCCTGGAACTTTACAGAGTAATTTATTAGAGGGTCTTGCCTCTTGGGAATGCCTCAAATTCACACATTCTCCACTCTGGCAGATTGTTATAATTCCAGTCAATGAGATAACTCCACCGTAGACTTCCTCAAACGGGTACAAATTCCTTTAAATGTGAAGAGGCAATGAATACAATTTATATTTCTGCCTGGCTTCCATACCCGGAGCGCTCCTCATTCTGGATCTGCCGCAATAGCTGAATTACTCAGGCTGAAAAACTGGTTCTCATTTGAATTCACTCTCCACAAGTGTATTTGTGGCTGATCTAGTGGTTTGTAGCTCGAACTTCTCTGTGCTAAGAGCTTGTGACATTTCTGTATAAATGAAAAGATCCCATTCCCAATTAATAATTATATGGCAAATAAATACATGTCTCTGTGTGTGTGTGTGTAATGCAACTAATATTGATTAAGCTCCTACTGTGTGACATCAGGCGCCCTGTAGATGTCTACTTCTACTGACTCTGAACTTTTTCTTTAACAACACCACAGTAAACATCACTTTAAAAATCCAACTTTTAATGATGAAAAGCCATATTCATTTTAACACTGTTTGTATACACAGACACATCAAGCAGCTGCCAAAAATACCACTGGGTTTTTA
Source organism: Solenodon paradoxus (assembly GCA_004363575.1). NCBI lineage: Eukaryota > Metazoa > Chordata > Mammalia > Eulipotyphla > Solenodontidae > Solenodon > Solenodon paradoxus. Next base: position 16,531 of record RJWH01004698.1, read on the forward strand.
TGAACATGTGACTTGCAACCAACTGCTCCTCTCTCTGGGCCAGGAAAACAAATAAATAAAGAAATATTTGAAAACAATCACAAAACGAACCCTTCTCATTCATCCCTGGAATAAGCGAAGCATCAGAATGAATGTTCAGAAAGAATGCTTCCTATTAGTAAACACGGCAAAATGCACACAACCATGAGGGCGTGGGCCCATGGCCCCTTGAAGCAGAGAGCAGGGAGAGGAGGGTTGGCTTCAGAGATGAAGAAAATGGTGGATTTGCTCAAGGTTGCCCATTCAGTTGGAGGTGAGTGTTTCGTCCAGCTCCAACTGCAAAAGTGTATCCTGTTGTTTACAGGAATCACATCAGTTTGGTCTCAGTCTATTTTGAACAAGAAGCTATCTGGAAGAGCTGGACACTGGGTTTTTCATTCTTTTCTCTGCTGCCACCTCCACATCTCTGAGCAGGCCCTCCTCTTGGAATCCTATGACTCCAGGGAGTCCCCACAATAGAAGAGTTGATGAAAAACTGCCTTGTCGGGCTCCCAATTACTTTGGGTGGGCTTTGTCCAGGGCAGGAATAGTGTATGAGTTTTGCCTCACAGAACACTGGGTTGAGATGCTGTTGAGGATTCTGAATCTAGATTCAGCTGAAAGAGTAGCGTGATTCATTAGTAATGCCTGGCACAGGTTCAAGGTGGGAGAACAGTTAGTACTGTCTCCTCTTTGCCAGGTCAGGTCAAAAGCACTAGTAGGAGGGGGTCACTTTCAGTCTGCCTTCCCTTCTACGCATTCACCCATGCTTTCTGACTTCACACAGCGCTGGCTGCATAACTGGGATTATAGAAACGTCTCATCACCAGAGGCCTTGTCGTAAGCCCCCCCCCCCGCAGCCTCGTGATTTATTCTTGGAGAATAGGCAGGTTTACTAGGTAGGTCATTAACATCTGGATATCTATTCCAGGGAGGGTCTGTCCGGATCTGAGTTCCTTCCATCTTTCCAGACATGTTTGATGGTGTCTTCTAGAAAAATCAGCCTTCCCTGCAGTGTTCGGCTGTTTTTTTTTTGTTTTTTTTGTTTTTTTTGTTTTGTTTTGTTTTTTTAACTCTACGTAACATTCCAGGCTGCTGGGGAGAAGATGCTATCTTCCTGACATACACCACTCAGGGCAGCCAGATTAGACCCTAGCTTCTTTTCATGGTTAGGAAACAAGGGTGACTCTGACCCTTTCCTTGTGATGATTTTAAGGATTCAGAGTAGCTCTTCAGGATGAGATAGACTAAGGCTCACCGTGATACCCCTTATGCTCTCAGCACTGACCCAGCAGAGGAGGGCTGGTCACCATGTCACAGAGCTATGGAAGCAATACAGAAGCCTGGACACTTTGCAGCTGAAGTCATCACCCTACCCTTGACCAGCATTAATTCAGCAAGATCTTCTTACCAGGATAGTGCCTCACCCTAGCCATTGTATTCTTCAATGAAGGGTCCGGGCATATGGTAACAGTGCTGGGGTTGGCTACACCTCCCTCATCTTCACAATTAAAAAGAACCCACACTTCCTGAAAGGGACCCTGGCGTTTTCACAGCCTGCGTCTGCAGGCTTACATTTAGTGTGGGAGATAGCGTCCATCCTTCCCCAAATAGTGGCATCAGTGTCTTCAGTAGTGGGGGCCTTCATAAAGGACTCCTCAGCTACCAAAGCAAGCTGAGGGGCAGGGGCACAGGAGATGGGTCAATCAGCACCCAGAGCAGCCATGGGAAACATGAGATAGCACCTGACCTCTGTCCTGCAACCGTAAGACTTCTGAGGAGCCAAAGGTGGGTTGATTCTATCCTAACTTTGAAAATAAAGGAGCGGAGCTTGCTGTTTTACCAGGACAAAACGCTCTTCAAATTCAGGTCCTACACAGCACTTAAGTCTTCCTTCCAGTCCTGCGTCAAGTGCACACTTGGGACAAAGAAGAGTAATTGGGGACAGACCTTAAGTGTTCTAAGCAGCTTCCTTCTCCTTCGGGAGGTCATGCTTGACTGCTGGGGCCTCAGCAGCAGGCTGCCTAGCATGGGGCAAGAAGCCTGCTTTGTGGGTTGACACCACACTTCATTTACATCTGAGTCACAATTTACCTAACTGCAATTGGCCAGACACCAGCTGTCTTAAGGGTTTTCAGTCATACTACACACTGAACTAGTCAGTTAGCCACTCCACTTCAAGTCACTGATACCTCTTTAGAAGGATGCACTTTTGGACATTACACCTCATTTTGTCTCAAATTCTTTTGCCATCCTTTTTCTCAATGCTATCTTCTACTTCAGTTTTGAGATACATACTGAGCCACCCAGATCAACTTTAGCTTCTGATAAATAACTCATCTTTCCAAAAACAAAATGAGCCCCATTTCATACAAATATTTCATGAGTAGAAAAAATAGCTGTTTTCTTAAGGGTTAAAATCTACACACACACATACACAAGTAAAGATTTCAATGTAAATTTTACTATTTTATTTGTGAAAAAACTACAAGCAGAATTCATAAATAGACATTTCTATTTAAAGCAGGAAAATGATAAAGTGGCTTCTAATAACATAGTCGTGCACATGCCAGTAACAGGAATATATTAACATCTTTTATTTGCTAGACAAAGAGCAGTGTCCAACATAAATTTCCCCAAAACATTTAAGACCTGTGAATTTCTGACCAGTTCACAAAACCACCAACTGACACTTTAGCATGAAGAAAAAAACAGACCTAACAGACTGTCAGCTCTAAAGACGTTGCAGAGCAGAACCTTCCAAAAGCGTTATACAAGCTGTCTTTCTGGGCAAATGAAAAATAGAGCTCGTATAATACATTAACAAAAATTCACAAGATAAGATTATGTTTTGACATACTTAACAAGCATTCTCTATTTGTCTCCAACAAACAAAGCTAAGGAAATAATGTAACCATCTTTACACAGTAAATTAAGGTTACAAGTCATACACAAGAACAGAACTGCTTGCGCATTAAAAACTGTTCAGCTCCATTGTCATACTCTAAATGTTGGCTCTTAAACCATTTTCGGTTACATACAAGCAAAGGTTATTATATACTCAGCAATTAATAAATTTTCAATAATTTAAGATACGGTAGCTTAAAAAAGTAGACTGAGAATGGTCTTGGTAAGGCAGGTGAAATATCTTAGTGGAACTAAACTCACAGAAGCTTCTGCCAATGTTTTTAAACAACCAGATTGAAACTGAAAGGTTTTGATTAAAATATTTTGTGGGTGTCAAGATCTTTTTTTTTTTTTTTTTTAACTGCATGACTCAAGCAGAGCAAGTCAGGTAAGCTGTGTGTGCACAAGTGTGAAAGATCGTGTGATATTAAAACAAATGGAAGCTTGCAAGCGTTAACACTGTGCTTTTGCTTTTATAACTTGCTTACTGCATCACTGAATACCAAGTATTGCTGGTCCTCTTTTAACATCTCTCTATAATAACCTACACTAGTGTTTTTACGCACCGCCTACTAATCGTAGGACAAACAGCAAATGCACGAAGTTACAGGAATTCCATTTCCAGAATACATGCCTGGGGGATGTCATCAGTTTCAGAAATTAAAAGTCTAAAGTACCTACCACTTCTTTGACCTCACAGAATACACAGTGGCAGCTAAAGGACTGACTGGCCATGAACATCTGATTGCTGAGAAGCCCTACTACTAGGTGAGGTTTCTACCCAAATGGCAGTTCAACCCCACCTGTTCTACAGCAATCCTCCTTCCCATTCTTGAGTTCTTGAATTTTTCACGGAGGCAAAACTGAAAAATCAAGGCATTGGCAATGAATTAATTAGCAGCCTGAGTAGCTGGTTAATCAGCTTTTTTCACTAATCTAGGGGGTCCAATCACTTTACATGAAACTAATTTTGTAAAAGTACACAGTGTTTCTGAACAAAGTGCATGCCAACACTTACTGGTTCAAAAAGCAGTGCAACCCACATGAGTTTGGTGGCATTTTAAATTGTTTTAAAAAGTTAATAAGAAAACTTAGCAATTTCTTACATCTCTGGAAAATAAATATGGCTGACTAATTTACCCTCCCTGAGACCCTTAGTAAAAGGAATATTAAAATTTTAGAAGGAATGTCTTTGCAATAGCCCACTAATATTAAAATGTGGATTTAAAATTCATAGTCAAATCACTATGTATTATATATTCTGATGCTATAGAAAGCACTGAATTTCCTTTGGTTCATTAATAAATACTTTAGAAATGTATTTAAAAAGATAAGCAACAGCTTATATCCCAGATACAAGCATTATTTTAAAAAGAGGGGAAACATTGTCCATGCATTTGAGAATAGGACCACAGCAACAAATGGCACTGCTTTATAATCTCTACCCTAGAGAACAGAATTTAAAGTATGGTACATTAGTGACCAGAGCATAGTTTTAATGTAAATGTGAAAGGAACCTTTCCTGTTGGCTACTCAAATCAAGCTGTTAATTTTTTTCTTTTAAATCGTTGCCTCCACAGACAGAAATTACTTTGATTCTTAAACCAGGTTTTTCACACCAAAATGTGGTGCTTCATTACAAATCGGCTGCCTTCCCGTGAGTCCCTACAGTATGATCGAATAAAGGAAGGTAACATCAAGTTTCCATGCTTGAAATGACTCTATGAACTCTGTGGAGATGAATATGAGTCAAATAGAAGAGAGACCCAAAATCCAAAGTGAAACCAAACTAGACTTTTTTTTTTTCTTAAATGAGGAGGAGGTGAACTTCTATTAGTGGTCTTTGTGGGTTTTTTTTTTTTTGTTTTTTGTTTATGCAAGACAGTGAAAAAAACATGTGAAAAGAAAGTCTAGAGGAGCATTTGCTCAAGCTCTCTAGGAAGAAGAAAGATCACTCATTTGCAGGAAGCATGAGCTTCCCAAGCAACTGTGGCCGCTAGCACTCTAGCCATTCACCGTGGAGTTCTTTCCCGCAGCAGGGACCGAAGATACAGCTCCAAACACAGAAACCTCCATGTCAGGACTGGATGTGTGGCTGATAGCCTCTGCTCAGCAAGACAAATGAGTAGATGCTAAGAAGGAAAACAAATCCTCACAACTGAAGTGGTAGGGTAAGGGCTTGTGAACAAGGACACAAGGTGAATATTTCAATTACCAAAGCCACCATTGCAATGTCACATGCCAAGCAGAGAGGGTTTTTTCCCTGGAATGGACCAAAAATGGCGTTTCCATGGCTGAATCCTAAAACTAAGGGACGGTTAGAGATGTACCTACGACGCATGTGGAGTCTGGAAAGTGGACGGAACTCATCACAGAACACCATGTTTTACGAGTGCCTATGTAAGAACGGCAATGTGAAACGTGACCGCAATTTACACGAATACTTGGCATTCTGGAGCTATTTTAGTTATTTTGAACCAGCAAAGCCTTCCCAACTAAACACATGTGATTTGTCAGTTATTCCCTTGCAAATGCAGGCTATCTAGAGCAGTCTTTAAATTTGAGATCACACTGTTTAAAAAATATATATTTTTTTATAGCGTCCAGTACTCTTTAGACAGATGAGAGTCAGGTTCCCACGTGGGTTGGAACACACACCATGTAAGAATTTAATCAGCACTTTCATCGACGGGACTGGCCGGATCTGTACCTGTTCAATGTTGTATTCACGTCACAGTGTATCAAGCACCAGCGTTGCCATGGATTGGTTTCAAAGAACCCTTTATATAGAATTTTATATTTATATATATATAGTTATATCAAAACTGATAGTACATAGTATAACTGGAAGAAGAACTAAATTTAAGAGGATATGCCAAAAGGATGGAGTTTGTGAACACAATAAATAAAAGTCCCTCCCCCACCCAACCCTCCCCCAACAAAACAAAAACAAACACCAGTTGTAATGTACATGGAAAACTGTGCACAGCAGGTTTGTTTTATAAAAAGTAGATTCAGGAGCACATCCAATTATAAATGATTGTTAGGAAATCATATAAAACAATGGAATACATAAAAGTGTCAAGAGTAATCATCAGGGTGTGAAATTCCTTGGTGGCCAGATGCCCATGGCAAGCAGAATTATCCTGGCAGCATCACTAAGAGGTCGATGTCCACAGAAGATTCTCCAGGTGTGCAAGCAGCATGGGCAGGTGGAGGGTTTGAATCTCATACCCTGATTCATAGTTTTCACAATTCCATGTGCAATTTCAGAAAGATTCGTCGTTCACCGCTGACATGTCGCCCTTTGGCGTGGAGGAGCGGGAGGAGCCCTTGTCTGTACTCTCCGACCCCGAGCTGCTCTGGTTCTGCTGTTCTGAGCCTGCGCTGGAGGTTACTGTGGATGAGGAGGTCGAGGAGGAGCGAGTCTTTTCCTTAAAGTCTGTGATAATGACGGTGACGTTGCCCACAGTTACTGCCAATTGCTGTGCCGTGCTTCTGTCCACGTTTTTCAGCCGGGGCCTGAAAGGAACACCACAAGGGAAAAGTCCATCAAGTAAGTAAGGGATTAAAGGCCACTTCTGGCAGAAAGTCATCGATACAGACTCCACATCTAAAGCGCCCACTACACACCAAAGCTAGTTTCTACGAAAGCTGTGGATCAGCCTCAAAAATAACAGAAGTGAACACCAAGCTAGCAGAGCTTAGTGCTGTATCATTTACTCTTTTGCACCGGTCAGTGATCCAAAATAGCTCATATGAATACACACATGCAGGTATGTACACACACGTGACACGCCAGTAGATAAGCACGGACATGAGCTTTACGCCCCTCCCCCTCTTAGCCTACAAACCCACAGGCACAGGGCTCCTGACTGATGGTCATTCTAGCTGCAAATACCTTGAGGTGTGATTCGTTTCACTGGTCTTTGTTGTAGCATGTGCAGACTGTATGCTGTTTGCTTCGCTAGGAGGATCTTTCAGAATATCAGACTTTGGTCTAGGGGTGGGGGATACAAAAAAGAGGGGCTTAAAAGATGTATTTGATTCATCTGAAAAGTAATACACTGCCCTGAACAATCCAGGAACTTACTTTGTTTTCTTGTTGGTATTTTTCTTGGTAACACTAGGACTAATTTCCTTATCTTTCTCAGGTTTTTCTTTGTCTTGCTTTTCAACTTTCTCCTTCTTCTCCTTCTTCGGGGGTGGTGGAGTGGCGTACTGTTGCGCCACCTGTTGCGCCACCAGCTGAGAATTGATCCGAGGCTTTCTAGAACATTAAAGAGCAGACACATCGTTATGCGCTTTACCAACACTGCTTCTTGGGTACTCTGACGACTCAAAACTAAATCATCTGGTGCCACTTCCCCGTTATCATATCTATGTGGTGTGGCCAGGGCCACAGCACCCCCTTCTGCACACTCACCTTCAGCATGTACATACACACACCCACACCGCCCTTAGTGAAGCCTTCCACAAATAAAACACTGCTTCTAAGAGTGCAGAGACCACCACTTGTTTCAGGCTGTCAAGATTATACTGACTGACAGCTTTCAAATACTCTTCCCACAGAGGGTTAATCTCATTAAATAGACACTGGTAATCCCTCAAAAAACAGAATGAAGTTAGAAGTGTGACACTCCTCAATCTAATTATTCCGACTTCCTGGACAGCTCTGTGATTGGCATGGGATGGCACAGATAGAGCAATTAAAGGTATCTGGCTCATACTAGCTCCCAGGAGTGAAGGCTGAAAGTCACTATAAAAAAGTCTGAGACAAGCAATATATTCACTGCTCCATCAACCAGTAGGCCCGCACCAATCTCCAACTGACACTGGCTCTTCACCATTGTTTACAAATGCTCACTGGTACCAAACACTTCACAATGCACAACCATTCAGACCCAAAAGGAGAGTCTATGCATTACTTCTATACAATATTTTCAAAGACCGTCCCCCATTGAGATAGAAATTTTCAAAGTAAATGGAATAAACCCTCCAAGCACAAGGTAAGACACAAATACCAAGGCCTCACTAGAGTGCACTGGCCAGTGTCAAGACCCAATAATTCTTGTTCAGGGCTTGATGAGGGATGAGGGGTTGGTCCAGACAGAGAACTAGGGACGGGGCGGGGGGAGGGGGGCGTGCGGGGGTTGGGGGCGGCTGGGTCTGGCTCATCAACTGGAGTCAGTGATGGAGGACTGGAAAAATTCCAAACCAAAACTAGGAAAAAGTAAAGAAAATTTCCTTCTTAAATCATAAAAAAAAAAGAAAAGAAAAAGAAAACAAGCGAAAAGAGAATTGCTAAGCAGAAAACAAGCTGACCCTAAGCTGACTGTGGCTGTGGAAGTACCCACTCTGGGAGGAGTGTGATGTGACTGAGAGGGATGTGATGGGGAAAGGCTTACTTGGGACTTTGTGGAGGGGAGCCAGGCTGGGCATGGGAGGCACCGGTTTCGTTCTGAGTGTTTCAGGACAGCATGGCTTTGCCAGGAAACATTTCCACTAAGGTGCAACTCAGATTATGCTTCCTAATGGTCTCCATCAACAATAGGCCTTGGTCACACCAATGATACACCATGAAGCCCACCCAGCTGCCTGAAAATATCCCTGACTTGGATCACATGTGGCTTCCCCTTGTCACAGAGCAGGATACTCAAACACACGTGAAGCACCCCACGCTCCACCCAGTACCCCGCACTCCACCCAACACACACCAGTTCCCCAGTGAAAGGGAACTCTTAGGCCACAGGTTCTAACAGGTGGCAACAGTCAGTCATTCTACTTCAAAAAATTTACAAGGAAGTGAATCCACGCTACACAACTAATAGGAAGAGAGCTAGTGGTAATTGGAGAGGAAGGGAAGTCACTGATCTCACCAGCTGTTCTTAAAGCAGCAGCTTCCAACCACCCAGATGTCAGGTCTCTCTCTCCAGAAGGGAGCACTCTCTCCTCCCCAGGAGACACCTAGTTCCACCACTGACATCATTCTTAACACTTTATTTTAGCACATACACCAGGACCTAGTACGTACTGGACAAGTTAGCAGCCACTGTAATTCCCAATATGCAGCACATTTGTACAAACATGTGAATGAATGTTCCTTGCCCCTAAGAAAATCTCTGAATGGGACACATTCTAATCGATGGTGAAAAAAATCACTTCTTTGATGGACAACCAAACCGATGTTTCACAAAGAGGAAGACCACAGTGCACCTGCCTGGTTTTAGAAGTGCCACTGTTTTCTACAAGTCATCTTTATCTCCTAAAGCTAGAACTTGACTCTTCAGGTATCACTTGCCCTTTCTCCACAAAAAACCTCAACAACAGATAAGAACGTATTACTTACAAAATGCATACTAATACTTACTGGTTCAAAAAGCAGTGCAGTGCTTTTGGAAGGGGTAGGTAAAGAAAGGGTGAGACCACCCAAGCTCCTGTCAAGTGTCCCCTCCCTGTTTTTAGGTTAATAGGCCCTTGGCTGCATTTACAAGAGTAATGTCCAATCTCCACTAGGAGAGTCACACACACTCAGCTCCTGTGAGGCCCAGTCTCCAGTTTAGAGAGGCGGGGAAAGGAAGCAGCCCTCACAGGGCAGGTACACCAAAAAGCAAGATTTAGTACCAGAGCCTCCAGGAGGAAATGTTTCCATTTTACAAATCAAGAAGCCTGAGGAACAGAAAGATCAAGAAACTTATCTTTATGGTTAATGGTTATGTGGCTTAGCTGGATTCTTAACTGTTCCATTTGGACTCTTCAAGGAATTATCTTGTGAAGGTGACCTCAAATAAGTCCACCCTTGAAGATCCTGAATTTGTTTTCATGTGCATTCTCAGCTCAGGGTACTAGAGGTGAAAATCTCAGGTCAACCTGGTTCCAGTTTAAGCTAGACACTCCCAGGGAACCCATTACTCTCAGCAGCTTCTTTCTGGCAAGAGGATAACCTGTCTGTACTGAAGGGAAAAGTGCAGAAGCTAGCGAGAATGTCTTCCACTGCCTATGTGTCTATGACCATTCCCTTTAAGAAGGAGAGCTTACTGGGGTGGTTAACACTGATCAGTGAGAAAGAGTCACTTCCCACAGGTTTAGACAGCTCACCGAGTACTCTATAATACACTATTCTGTAAATAGTTCGCTTAATGGACAGAACTTTCAAGATGCTATAAGAAAGTCAATTCCTAAACACAGAGCTAAGAGTCTGGGTTCATCAAACTTACCTAAGTTTCCTAACTAGCAAACCTAAATAACCATTGGCAGTCTTCATAATACAAAGGGAAAAATGAGATCAAGCACATGGCTTATAGTTTTTGGTGCTTAAGACTCAAAGTCAATCAACCAACAACAACTTCTTTGGGTAAAGGCCAAACTTACTCATGTCCTTCATGAGTAAGTTTGACACCAAGTTTGTAATCCTCAAGACTGAATTTTCATTAAAAAAATTTTTCTGAAGCTTATTTTACAGGTTTATTGCTGCCACTTCAATAGTTTACAATGAAAATCTGAAATTTTGATAATAGATATCATTCAGAAAATGTCCATTGGCTTGTTTTAACAGCTAATATTTCAGAAAATAGTTCTTTCCTTAAAAAGCGAAGCAAATCTTTACCTAGGGACAACCTTACCTTCTGAAGAGGGGAAGAGCAGTGCTGGCACACAGGCACTAAGCAAGACAGATGCACGCACAGCACGGCCGACCTGTTTTGACAGCGCACTTGGCGCCACTTCAAGAGAGCAGAGCAGACCACATTTTGCAATGAGGTTGTTCCCCACATGCCCTTTCCCTTTCCCACTTGGGTGGGAACTGAGATCCAACCACTCGCTTCTCACTGACTTCTATCACAGCTACCATAAGCAGTAAGACAAAGTCATATGCTCGTGGTCCAGTCAACAAAGAATTAAGAAATCCTACTTTTTCCTTGATTGTGTATGCAGTTCCTTCTAAACTATTATTTGTGTGCTTTGGCCACATAAAGAATTCCACCTGGTATCTGCACTTTTCACTTTTCAATTAAAATATCCCAAAGGCTTTGGAATCAATCAGCTCATTCATCACAAAAAGGTAAGGAACTTTACAACTTAGAAAACTGCTGTCTTCACTGAATCAACTTACACTGTATTCCATTCCCTGGAGGCTGCTTTTTTACACACACACACACACACACCACCCTCCCTTGCCTCAGCTATCTGATAGCTGAAGAATTACAACTTCAAGAACTTAACAACTGTGAGATTATCTTTCCATTTAGCTCACTTTATTAGGAGCCCTGAATTTGATTCTTTATGACAGATCACATCATGGTACTATAATTAAACAGCCCCTTCTGTCCCTATACTCAAGATGCCATAGTGGTACATAAGGGTAGGTAGGAAGGACGTTGCTTTAGCAATGATTAAAATTTTGCATGACTGATGCCCTGAAACGAATGCCAGCTGAGAACACAGCAAAGTTCTGTGTTCTATAACATCTACAGACTAAAAAAAAAAATTTTTTAATGAAATGAAAATAATAGTAAATTCAACCTTAGGGAACTAGGTGGGCCAAATGTATAAAAATGCCTTATAAAAGGCACACAATCTTATCTGCAAAAGCACCTTGTTGAAACAATACTGAGGTTAATAAATCTGACCTTTGGATAGCACCTTGTTGAAACAATACTGAGGTTAATAAATCTGACCTTTGGATAGTCTTTGTAAGTAACATACTCTAAGCTGTAAATAGTAACACTGCAAATGCACTGTGGATGCAACCCACTTTAAAAATATGCAATGCCTGTGGTTTACCTCTAAAGACAATGTAAGCATTAAGCATTAGAATTTACATATCCCAACAAGGCACAAAACACTAGTGACCTCTGGTTCTGAAGATATACAGGAGAAGAGGCCCTTCAAGAATAGCCTTCTGTCTACTTTTTAAAAAATAAATACCAAAGATCAGTCAATGGAGAAGTGCTGCCATCAGAACACAAATTAGGACTCTAACTTCAACATTAGTGACCACGAGAGCTTAAAAGACAATACAAAACTCAAAAAAAAAAAAAATCTAGACATGTATAGAAAAGGCTTGGTGAGTCCTGGTAACCTAGTGGTTAAGTCTGCGGCCTCCGACTGGCACAAGCCACATACATCTCAAGGACCTGGGTTTCTGTCTCTGGGTGGGATGGATGGGGAGGACAACCAAGAGAAACAGTTAACTAAAAATAAATGAACTGCTTCTTCCTCCTCCCTTTTCCCGCCTGCCGACTCACCTTCATTCCTACCCAAACCTTCCTTTAAAAATGAAAAAAAAAAAAGGCAAGCAGGCTCATTAAGGGCTCATTCCTACCTCCCCTGCCCTCATTTTTTTGTAAACAACCACTGTCTCACTCAATTGGTTTTCAACAATTCTAAAAGGAAAGTTAGTCACTAGTATTCCCAGTTGAAAAGTAACTAAGAACCTGAACACAAACTGGGAACCCCCAGACTGAGTGAGCATACCGCTGTCAGCAGCACTGCAAGAAATCTGTGCTTATCATGAAAGGTATGACCACAGACCTCTAAGTCTTCATGTCTGCAGAGTGCTATAGTACAGCAGAGCATAAGCGAAGAATCACCAATGAAGAAGCACAGATGAGGAGACATGCTAGATAATCTGGTTTAGGAGTCACTTCCAGGGAGGTGAAAGGACTGGCTCTCTAACAGCCAACTAGGCAAACCGCCTCTGTGCACTCACACAACAACTCCAATCTCACCTCCCCTGGTCCGGAACCAACTGTGCTGTACCACACAGTCAGTTCAATGTCCTAGCAGTCTGCTGGTCTGGCCACGTCCACATTAATCAGACCTGCGGGTTAGTGCTCATGACCAGCCCCAGAGATGCTCTTGCCAACAACGTTTCAAATTAAAGTAATAAGGAATCTATGTGACCCTGTGACCTTCACTGATGCCAACCATCATTATAACATGGGCAATTTATAAGTCAAGTGTCCCCTCACTTTGCTGGGATCTTATACTGCATGGGCATTATTAATTTTCTCCTGCTCCTCAAACAGCATATTTTTTTTTTTTTGCCACTCTTTTCTTTCCTGAAGAGTTCTTTCCACTCTCATGTAAACAAGTATTCAACAAACTTTTCAAATTCTTTGGCTTATCTTCTAGGAGTCAATGGATGACATAAGGGGTCTGGAGTTTGCATTCTAAGGTGACCTTTCCCATTGCAGACATCCCTGACTCAGGAGAATCACTGCTCTGTACCAGAAAATGAAAATTTCCCCTTAAATCTGACTCTAATTATCAAATGAAACAAGGAGAAAAATTATCCTTTCTCCCACAGATACTTCCTCTGTCATTTTCACAGGTGACAGAGTTCAGACAGCTTTTCGGTTTTATCCGGGGCCTGCTGCTGGGCTTGTGAAAAATCACCTGGAAGTGGAATGGGGACACACCTGTTCTAATAGGGTTGAGTCAAGATGAAATGAGGAAAAGTTCACTTAGCTCGTACATAGTACATGACGTGTAAATATTGAACAAAACAGTACGTTTAAGATTAACGTATGTATTTCAAAGCACTACGTTCCCAGCTGTAGTTGCTTTTACCATCCTTCCTGCCACCTTGAGGCTCAGCGTAAGATGTACCAGGGGAAAAAGCTGGCACACTGCACGCCAGGACATGATTCTGGAGCCAGGAATCCTTCACATGGGTTAGTGTCCTGAAGCTAACGATGTTGTCTAGCAGCGACAGCAGCACTAAGAATCCTTATTGGCATAGCTGCCAAGTTTTCTGCATATTTCAGAGGGAAGTTTGGGTTTTGCAGATATGCCTTCAAGGGAGGCCACCAGACTTTAACTGTACAGGTACACAGTATTACACAAACTCACACCAGATACACTCCAACAGAACGCGAGCAGCCTGCATTTAATCTGAAATGTTCTACTTTAAAATTTTTAGTATTTTTGAATATTCAAACGTCTCTTATGCCCTACAAACACTTATGCACCAGTAGGCACTAAACCTTTGCTACAACTCAACAACATTCAATAAGTAAAATGAATTACATGTGATTTAGAGTCTTAAGAACCAAGCACCTATTCTATTATAAACCAAACTGGCAGCACTGGACAAATATGGCAGCCCAGTGGTTCTCAAAGTATGGTCTAGAGATTCTGGATGGGGTCCTTAAGACCCTTTAAAAGGAGGGTCTACAAAGTTGATACTAGTTCCATAATTCATTTTCTTCTTCATAAAAACTATAAGGCATTACTTGTCTTTTCAGTTTCCAAAGACCGCGTGACATGTTAACATCATTGCTTTGACACTTAATACTTGTACATTCTTGTGTCAAACATTTCTTTTTTAATTTCTGATGTTGAAGTATCACAGACACATCCAAAAGCTCCTTGGGCTCTGTAATAATTTTAAGGAATATAAGGGCTCTGCTGACCAGAAACATAAAGAACTGATAGCCTGGGACATGCCAAATATTACTATATGGTTTGCCTTATCACTGGAAAAGACAGAAGACACTTCTTTAGAAGGAAACTTCTAAAACAACTCAAGTGCAAATTCGTTCTCAGCAACCTTAAACATGAAAAAGAAGCAACACCTCTAACTGCAGGTTAAGAAATATTTTGAAAATAAAAGGGAAAAAATTAAACTATTTAAACACCAGCACAGCCACTTTCACGAAATAGGCTAAGAGTATTTCAACAAGACTGTAAATCTGGCTTCCTGACATCTCTCTCCCTTGTGACTCCTATAATCACAGAATTTTACTGCGGTTATTCAAATATTTCAAGCAAATGTTCCATAATAAACATACCCTTTTTATATCTCATAGCATCTCTCCCCATAGGCAAACTGCTGACAAAACTAGTTGACATCATATAAAGAAAAATCTTTCCTAAATTGTTTTCAAAAGTGACCTTCTTTGAAGATGGCTAGCTGATTTTCTTTTTGATGCTGACATTCTATAGTTTCAACATCAATTTTAGTCTACAGTAAAAGATTTTGTTGTGAAGACCGAAAAGGAAGAGTCTCTGACCTGCCGGGAATTTGGAGCGAGCAGTGTCTGGGGTCTCTGCCATCACAGTCAGGTGGACACACACCATTCCTGGCCAGGCTGAGGAGGTGGCATGTGTAACACTCAGGCCCCTCCTCTGGCCCAACCCTGCTTCACAAGTCCCGCCGGGGCTGAGGCGCAAGCGGAACCTTCCCTTGCAGTCTCCTCTCAGACATTCTGGGCTCATTTTCCAAGAAATGCTAAAACACAGGACAGACTTCGGTGACCAACATCTCTGATGAGGGTCCTTTAGTCTTTCATAGGGTGCTCCCTTGGCTCTCTCCTCTTTATTAAATTTGGAAATTAACTCAGTGGCATTGGATGAATTACATACTCTCTCCACACTTCACTGGTCAAAGACAGTCCTTAAGCTCTGATACTTTTATCAATATTTAATGACAACTAAATAGAATATTTGTTTTTAAGGTACACATTTGCCACTTATGTTGTCAGAATTCATTTAAACTTAAAGAAATTAAGTCAGGAATAAACATCACAGCAGTATACCCTACCAACAATACTTAGTGACTTTGACATTAACCTCTCTCTCAAAAGATATACAAAAAATTACCTTATATATCTTATCAATGATTTATCAATAATCACAGAGCTACAAATCTCTAGGCAGACCTTACTTTCAGATGCAAATAAACTTGATGAATCAAGTCTTTCTCCAAGAAACACTAAAGCAATCTAATCTGCTCTGCGAATTACTAAATAGCAAAGATCCCACTTAAAATGCATTTAGCCATTTTGGAATTACAGTTCATGCCACAAGCTGGGCACTTGCAAAAGCACAAAAAGGAATTACTAATTCTTCAAAGGAAAAAAGAAAGTAGATAATTTAAACAATCCAAAGTCTAACTATCAGTTGTCCTCTTCAAGTCTCAGTTTGATCACCTGTAAAATTAAGGGGTAGGACTAAATGAGGTGATCTTTAAGGATTCCTCAAATCTCATCGTTAAAACAAAACTGTACATACTCAAAAATAATTCTGACAAGCTAGCTCATGGTCAGATCACCATGCTGCATTCGCTTCCTAAATGAGGCAGGAATGGAGTCTATGGAAAGGGCTCCCTACCAAGGCACTCTCAGCGGGGCTATGCAGGGCATGTGGGGTGCTCATTAGCCCTCCTGCCTCTACAGGCTACAGGCCAGCAGAACCCCTGCCCCCAAGTTTTCATAGGCAAAATTTTCTCCAGACACTGCCAAATGTTACCTGGGTGGCAGAATCAATCCCAGGTAAGAGCCACTGGTTTACACAAGAATGTAAGGGAACAGAGTATTTATTAACATGGGAAGGCAGCCCAGAAAAAAACAGCACTCCCATCAACTCAGAAAAAAAAAAGGTTTTGTCCCTATCCTGGCTGACTAACCTAGGTGTTTGGTTTTCATATCATATAATCTGTGCCTTAGTATGAGTCACGGAGTGTGTGTGGAGGGTAGGTTTAGGGGTGGTTGTCCCATCAAATTTTTATAAAATATCTACCAAAAACATTTGCAATGTGTTCCTCATTCTAACTGGTGGGGGTTTTAAGAGGGTGATTTAAGAAGAATGCTTAGAACTCTGGATATACATACTGATAACTGTTTTAGTCACTCTTCTCAGATATTCCACAATAATTTTATTAAAGCTCTAGCTATACTGCAAAGAAGCGCACATTTCCCAATCAAAACATACCAAGTACATCGCTTAAACATGCTGCCGTTGATTATTCTAGATACAGCATCACACCTTTTTTTCAGTAACATTAGGCTCTCAGATCTAATTGTGTAGTACCTATTCTAGAAGGAAACTAGTTCTGTGTGTAGTACTATGAGACTAGTCTCACTGAACACCAAACAGTTGCTTGAGGAAAGCTTACTTGTGTCTCTACATAATTACAACTTCGATCATTAAAACCATCTATCTATATTTCGGGTATTTGGGCTTAATCATGGTCTTTATTTACAGCAAGGGAAAGAAAATTTAAGGGTGTCTTATTACTTCAAATGGTTGAAAAATTGTATGTGGAAGCAGGAAAGGACTCTGAAACCACCGGAAGTTATAAGTTAGAGACATAAGTACTGAGTGAGAATTCTTTCAACTCCATAAATATAATTGTTTTGCTTAGGCAGCAGGGACAATGTGGTACCAACTGAAGATGTGAACTCAGATACCAGTTTCAAAAGTACCATAAATCTTTGAATTAAGTATTGGTCATATTTGTCACATATGGATTTTTGCAAATAATCAGAAAATAATTAGAATTATTTGATAGTTCTTTTAAAAGACACAAATATTTTAAGATAAATGTCAATAATCATATTACATTCTAACAGGCCCAAATGTGCACACCATGTCTTAGCACCTAAGAAATTAATCATGTAAGTACCAAAATCCACAACAGCTAAAGAAAACATGTGAGAAAATCTTAGCCAATTTTTCTAGGAGGTATCATTTTAAATCTCAAGAACGAGAGGAAGAGGTGTTTGGGGCATTACATTAGCAAACATTTCTATAGAAAAAGTTAATTATGGTAGCGCCTCTTACCCATGAGTACTTTTCTTGCCCAAGTAAAATTCTCAAAGGAACATTCCTAGAAAATAAGTGTGGTGAAATAACGTCAAATGAATGTATTTGGATGGATGATGTCTAAGGTTTCAGCATCAAACATCTATAACTACCATGTTGAGAAAGCCTTGCTGGGGACACTGAAATTCTCTCCTTCTCCACACTCTATAAGGACCCCAGAACACTCTCTACCTCCCTCAGAGAAAACTCAAATCTAACCATCTCCATCTTTTCATCATCTTCCTCCATTCTAGTTCAGGACCTAAACACTTGCTTTCACAGGTCTTTATAGTCTTCCCTCTACTTTTCTTACATGACACTGAGACCAAAAGTCCAAACAAGAAAACCTAATTACCTACGTCTAAACTTAAACCTCTGCTCTGCCTCAAGAGTCACAGGTCATCTTAACTGCCTCCCTGGATATCACAGTTCTGCAATAGGCCTGGCCCAGTGGGTCACTGCCCCACTCAGCAAGCACTCCAGGATGCTCCTGGGTTCTAGCTCAAGAGGTACCTTTTACTACCTGCTGCTTATCTGCTGGCCCCTTCTGAAATATTCTTCCTCATACTTCCACAAAACACACACACTTGAAGACCCAGCTCAAGAGTCACTGCATTCCCAACTCCTCTTGACAAGTAATAGCTTGTGGCCAGCTTTTCCAGGTTCTGAAACCACCCTGCTGCTACCACTGAACGCTCTACACTATAGCATCGTTCTACACTGCAACATCGCTCTGACGGCCAGTTTCTCCTGATTAGATGAACATCTCTAGGTACAGCTGACCTTTTAAATTACATGCCTAACTCCCCAAACTTGATTCAAAAAATCACTTGTTTCCTTAATGTAGTTCAGTTAATGTCGGCTGCAAGAATGTGTGTCTCTTCCATATAATGTGGAGCAGACAGCAGATGCTCTATCAGTATGTCGCATAGCACTGTATTAGAAAGTGGCACTGAACGGGTCTCTCCAGACTCTGAGACAGGGTGACCTTGCACTACTCTTTTTTTTCCTTCTTTCTATTTCAAACACTGGCTCCAGGTCTGGAACCCAGGTCTATAGGCTTTAGATAGCACTGCACTTTAGCCACCTGTAAGTCAACTTTTACCCTGACATTCTAGAACAAAACAAGTATAGGACACACTAGATTTTCAAGGAATATAAATTCCTACCCCAGAGAAAGAGCAGCTCCCGGTTTAGAAGAAAGAAGACAAGGAACAGATAATGAAATGTTTCCTATGTGAGGCACTATGTTGAGTGGTCTACATGTGCTCTACAGTGCCTGCAGTTTAAAGGACCGAGGACAAATTCTTAGGAAGTCAAGTCTAAGATCCTCAGGAATGCTCTTGAGGTATAACAGATGAGTTCTCAAGGCAAGGCACAATTAAGAAGTCTGCATGTTTAACTGAGAGAAGTTACATTAGCACAAGAGTAAGCATCATAACACACCCTCATGGGCACTTCTCACACTACCAGCAAATTCTTCAAATACAACAGATTTATGTAAATCTGCAGCCTACAAAAAGGCTGCCCGGGAAAAGTCGAATGAGTATACAGTGCACACACACAAGTTATCTGCATCACTCTGATACCAGAAACTCTTCAACATAGTACGGAGCTTCAAATTAAGTATCTGCTTTGGCACCAAAGTAAGCCAATTTGCGTATCTTGTGATAAGTTTCCACCAAGGTAAGGATCCTCCTGCATGTTTCAAAATGACTGAAAAGTCTTTAAGAAGGAACTTTTTTTTTCCCTGTTTAATTTGACTCACCAATTTGGACTGGTAAAATATGATTCTTTCAAATGCTTTTTGAGGAGTCTGTAAAGAAATTTTAAATCTTTCACTATTACCTCATTTTAGAGTTACAAAAATAGTAGTTTCCATATACTCTTCATTCAGCCTCTCAGAATGTGAGCATCTTACATAATGATCAAAACCAAAAATCAACACTGGTACAATGCTGCTAAGTGTGACACCTTTCTGGGATTCTTAAGAGTCTCCCCACAAATGTTCTTTTTTGTTTCAGCAACCTGAGTGGACCCCACCCCTCCTCCCCACCCTCACACACACACACAGAGTTAGTTAGGTCTCATTTTCAGAATCCCCCTATCCATATAGCTCTTTAAGCTGTCTTTCATGACTCTGACACTTTTAAGAGTACTGGTCAACTATTTTGTACAAATGTGATTTTGTACAATTTTGTACAAATTCTTAAAAACTCAATTTGAGCTTGGCCCACTTTTTCTGATGACCAAAATGAGGTTATGTATTTGGACAACATGTGTCCTCCCCAACTGCATCTTTTCAAAGGCTTCAAAGATGGCTCTATGTTTTATTATTGGAAATATTAAATAGCAATAAATAAATAAGATCATTTGACTAAGGTGATGGCAGCTAAGTTACTTCATTTTAAAAGTCATTATCTTTTGAAAAATATAGAAGAGATATTTAAGACAATATACACAAACACACTATTTCTTCTCAAACTTTCACCACTAACTTTAGAATCCAAATGGATTCTGTTCTAACAATTTTCTAGTTCTCTTTTCTTATACAGCATTCATGGGAATTTTCGTCTCTGTCTCTTCATCCTCATTTAGTTAATACTCATTCGATTTGCAGATATTATATTTCATCCTATAGGTTAAAATCCCACACTAAGATCACTTATTTGTTGTTCAAATTATTCCTGCTTTGGTCACATGGATTGCATCCTTTACGGTCAATTCTTTGAACAAGCCTCCAGTCTTCTTTGAGCCACTAAGTGTAGAAGTTTTTAGGATCAAATATTTTTTGGACTATTTTACATTCCTAAGCACTGTATTCGAAACCGCTATAAATCAGCTAGAAAAGAAAGCATTGTAACTTGTCAGTCATCCAAGTGACACAGCTGACAGCCCTTCCCAAGGGTGCTACTTTCCAGACAGCATAGCCATTCACAGGTGGGCAATGTCTAAGCAAGCGGGGGCTTTACTATTGGAAAACCGCTATGTTCCATAGTCAGATTTGATCATCAAGCATTTTGTGGCTTGAACTAAAAAGGTCAAGAGGAATGATAATAGGATAGAGTTGGATTAAGTAGTCTTTAAAATACAAATATATTGTTTTGGCACTCTTGGGAGAAAAAAGGTAAGGTTGCAGATTGGGAAAAAATGGGTATTTTACCCAAAAACAAGGATACAAGAGGCAAGGCTGAGTGCATATCCCAAAGGAGAGCAACCAGCTCCAAGTAAAGAACACAACAAAGAAGTCCTTCTGACTTTATCTAGATTTCTGCCCAGCTCCCAAAAACTATAGACTAGTGGCACCTCCAAATTTATCTGAAACTTGAGGAAAGACAAATGTAATCCATAGCCACAGAAAACACCAACTGCAGCCAGGGGTGGGAAATGAGATGGCATCTAGTCTTAATTTTGTACGTGGCTACTTTCTCAGAACATAACTTCTGAGATCTATTCATGTTGCTGTGCTTTGTTTATCCAGTCTCCTGTTGATGGGCATTTGGACTGTTTCCAGTTTTCAATGATCATGAATAAAGTTGCCATGACATTCATGTCCAAGTCTGTGCGTGGACATGTTTCCATTTCCCCTGGCTGAAACAGCGATGGCAAGTGCATACTTAAAACTTCAGATTTTCTCTAACAAGTATAGGCTCCACAACTGCTCCACCCCTAAGAAATGCTTGGCACCATCCTTTCACTCTGAGCTGTTCCAGTGGCTAAGAGCATCTCAATGTGGTTTTAAGTTACAATTTACAATTAAAGATACAATTAATGGTGCCAGCTTTGTGCCCAGGATGGACTTTCATCGAAGTATAACTGACGGCCCAACAGAAACAAGCTTTTAGGGTGCCTGTGAAATTCAAGCAGCTCGCCATACAGTAAATGGCAAAGCTGCTCGTGGGCAGGGAGACTACTGTCTCTACTTTTGTGTTTAAATTATGTCTATTTTTTTAAAAGTTAAAAACAAACCAGAAGTCTGTTGAGCTGCACCTCCAGAGACTGCCTTATGTCTTTAATTGAGATACAACTACTCAGAAAAGAAGCAAATGAAAGTAAAAACAACTACTTTTCTAATCTAGCCAGTGATGCCTCTGAGCCAAATAGCTTTTCAAGAACTATCAACTAACTCTTAAAATTACCCTGGTGAGTTAAGTGTGTGTGCACATCTTCAGCAAAATCTGTGAATCAGATGTAGACTCAGTAGAGAGCAGACTGCAAAGGACAGTTGGGTGTGAGGTGGGGGGGATCTAACACTTCAGGTGACAGAATGAGGGTTCAGCGAACTAGAATAATGGATTTGAGATCACACAAAATAGTAGTATTTATGAAGATAATCTCTGGCTCTACTACTTAATCTGAATGCAAATGGTCCAGTGACAGAACCAAAGATGTTAAGAAAACAGCACTGTAACCCAAGTACTTTTGTCAACGTGCAGAATGACTTATAGCAAAGAACCATACAGTCTCCAGTGTCAATCTTCCCAACTGTTTAAAAGCAAATACCTGCCCTACATTCCTTACAATATGGTTGAGGAAAAACAGTGGAACCAGCAAAACAAAAACTTGGGGGCAAAGTATACAAGGGCCATTTTGCTTTTCACAATCAAGCATATTTACATACACATTCATAAAGCTAGTCCAAGTTTGAAAAACTTTGTTTTTTGTCACAACAGGAGAGTATTCCTCCCTCCAGCTTCAAATATATGTGCCAGAGGGTTAAAGATACATAAATATTCCAACCTAAGTCTTACTTGTCACATTCCATTTATTAAAACCTGTAATTCATGAATGAATTTTCCAAATAAGTAAATCTGCCCAGTGCCAAATAGTTTAAAAAATAGTAACTTAAAAACAAAACTGTACCCCACATTTTCCGTATTATTAAATACTATCCAGAAAATAATTTAACTTCCTTCTGAGGTGAGTTTGCCTGGAGAAGAATGAAGAGTTGCTGGACTTTGTACAGCCCACGCTGCTGTTTTTGGAGGAAATCTTCAATGCTCATGGTCCCACAGTTATGTCATGTCTGTTACACGAGTAGCTGTCTGTTATTCCTGCTGTCAATGTCAGTTGCCACACCCAGTCAGTTCTCATTCTGGGAGACTGGAATGTACTTAAAATAACATGCTAGGATTTTGTATACAATTACTTCAAAAGCAGATTACTATGCATTCAATTTGTGACCAATAATTCAGCATCTTCTCTCCCCAAGTGTTTTTATTTTCTAAAAAGATCTGGTGTAAACTTTATGGAAAGCAGTAGTGTGGAAATTTCTCAAAAAAATGGGAGAATGGAAATCCCATACAATTCCATCATCCCACTTTTAGGTATTTATCCAAAAGACAAATAAACAATAAATTGCAGATACATCATAAACGCCACTTTTTTTTTTTTATCACAGCATTATTTATAATAGCCAGGAACTAAAAATTACCTAAGTGCTCATCATCAGATGAATGGATAAATAAGATGTGGCATATATACACAATGGAATATTAACCAGCCCTCAGAAAAGATGAAATCTTTGTCATTTACAACAACATGGATGGAACTAGAGGGTATTAAGCCCAGTGAAATAAGTCAAAGAGGAAAAAGACATACCAATAATCTCACTTCATATGTGAAAATATAAACAAACAAAGCATAGGAACAAACTACACAAAAACCATTAGCAATAGAACTGTGCTTAATTAACACAGTAGGGAATGGGGCAGGAGCTGGGGAGCTGGAGGCAAGTGATGGTGGGGTCCAATCAACAAACTGGAACCGCAAGGAAACGTCTGCAGGACATTTCCGGAAATGTGTGGGCCCCACATTATAAAGGGTCCAGCAAATATCACTTTCTACAAAACAAACAAGAACAATAGGGCTGGCTAGTTAAGAACCCAGCTGGGACTTGCAGGATTTCAGGATGTTACTATTCAAGCTGTTTGGTTCTTCTAACAATCAAGTAAGAAAAGTGAGTATTCAGCACTTTAAGTTAGACTATGCCTTGAACCGCATACAAACAATTTGTTAAATTAAAATAACTTACAATGGTCACATACAAATGCCATCCTGACCCCCGCGCCCCGCCCCTGACATGCTCCCTTCCATTATTTCCATTAAGTACAATTTAACACACACATCTAAGATTCATTCCATCTTTCCCTCCTTTCCACCTCAGTCCCACCACTGCTTTTTATTACAAAGGAATTAATACAGCTTACATTTTTACTTGCTGATATATTCCTAAAATGAGTTTTCCTGTGTTTGATTTCCCAAATTAAAATTTAAATATTGTAAAAACTATGGTTTTTAAAATGAGCCTCTACTCTAAAATAGCTTGAAGATTAAGAATGATAGTAGATATTATTAACTACTGCACTCAAAACATGGGTTTCTTTCTCCTGTGAAACCCTGAATTCAAAATCTGCACCTAAATCTTCTCAGAACAGGTGTTTTGGAATATGTATTAACACGAGGGATAAATCTTTATACAAAGACTTAATCTCCTTCACAGTTGAATCCATTGAGTCCAATTTGAAAATGTGAAAATTGAAGAGTTTGGTGATAACTCAAGCAGATCCTCAAGTCAATGGGGGCAGACTAAAATGGGATGGCCTGGATGAATCCTGCAGGTTTGTATAGCAAAGCCATACATATAAAATGTGTTTGTATATGTCTCAACATAATCCCAGTTCAGAGCAAAAGCAGCAATGTGTGGGGGACTGTCAAATGAAATCTCAACCAGCCTAATTACTGTAGGGAGTCTGCCATTCCCACCAACTAGTCATCTACCAGTAAAGACCACACCCCAGTGTTACCCTGCCCCAACCTCAGCTCAGACATAGGGGACAGGCAGACAGACACACTGCCACACCTATCCATGCTCTTCAAGCAATTTGCCCAAATTCGTCCCATAAGCACGCACACATTACTCAGATACATACAGCCCCTCAAATACATGTTCTTCAAACACATATACCACGAGACCAACAAAATTCACACATACACCCCCCTCAAATAAAGCAGCACTCCTAATTGCATCTAAAATATACTCATGTAATTTCCTCCAGTTGCTTACCTAGACAAAGACACCAATAAACTAACCCAATCACACCTTTTGAAAATACGAAAACAATTTGTGCTTACCAGAGATGGTGACTGTGGGGAGGAGAAAATTTAAAAAGCAAACCAACAACCATTAACTGCCAGTTCCTTACCACCAGTAAAACAGATTGTTTAGTAGTGCCCACCAAAAAAACAAAAAACCTGGGGAGTCTAATGCTCTTCTTACCATAGGCTACACTTAGTGTTACACATCATCTAACGGAGTAAGACTTAGAATATAAAGGTTTGTGGCTTCCTCCTTGTTCTTCTCAGATCCATGAGGAAACCATCGGTCATGACATGAGGACACTCACAAAGCCTTTAAGGAGGGGTTCATACAGGGACCAACTGAGACCACCTTCCTGCCTTGCCTGTCGACAAGCATCAAGGAGCTGGGGTCTTCAGCAAAGGAATATAAGCAAGTCATCGAGAAAAGCAGATCTCCAGACCAGCCAAGTCTTTAGATGACTGCAGCCCCGATCAACATCTTGCTATATACAATCTTGCCTAGACTCCAAACTCTCAAAAAACAAACTAACAAAAACCCACACCTTCCACATCTCCCAATACACAATAACTTTTTATTAATCAAAGAAAATGACTAGGAAAAGATGTGTATTCTAGGTTATAACATATCTATCCTCAAGAGAATCAAGGTTCACTTGAGAAAGAAAAAGTCAATCTTAAGTAACCCAGCTTCGACCTTATAGTCAACTCCTGAAATATTCAAGAACTGTCAATAATATATACTCTATCTCTTTAGCTCAAGAGTCACCAAAATCTTTTGTCAAAATGCTAATTCAGGCTTTGTAGGCCAAGAAGTAAAATCAAGAATATTATGTAGATATCTACATAACAAACCATTCTGTACTCCCAGGCCATAAAAAACAGGAGGTGGGCCATAGTTTAGGGACCACAGCCTGAACAACAAACAGTATGTGGAATCATGTGGAATTGTGTACTAAAGCAAATTCAAAGTTTCCTGGGTCTATTTCAAAGAACTTCCCCCACAGGTTGCATATTATATAAATCTTAATGAATTATCAACAAAACATAACTAGAAAAGCTGCTTTTTTGAAGGAGAGCAAGGCTTGCCATTTACATTTAACAATATCTCAATACTATAGTCCTAAAAACAAAGACACACAACTCTAGAAAACAAGAAGAAATGCAAATATGCTTCAGTCAGGATATTAGGGGTAAAGGAGTGATGATGATAATGTTCCCAGAACAAAGTTATCCGTAAACAAATAATGCGTTTGAGTAGCAAAATGACATGGTGTTACTTAACATAGCAAGAAATAATTTAATTCACCTTCAACTAGATAGCCATGATCACATCCTCTGGCTTAAAGATTCTTTCAAGTTTCAAGCTTCTGGATTTATAACACATGCAAGCACACACATGCAGAGCTTTGTAACTTCAACTTATATGGACAATGGATGCCTGGAATGGGGTTAATTCTATTAACAGCCCTCATAATGACAGAAGTCAGGCAACATCTAGCTCTGTCACTCTGAATAGTGATTAAACCTCTCTGCAGTTATTTGTTTTCTCTGGGATTCAGATTCTACATTATGGAACTAAATTTTAATATACCGGCATCCTTTAAATGGCAAAAACCCATGTCTCTAATGTATACTTAAACATGTAAAGTCTAAAATAATTTAATTCAAATAGACCAGTATTAGGAGGTAAGCAGATGTTCTGGTACTAAAAGGATGCACATAAAACAACAACAAAAACTCAAAAACCTACTCCACCATTTGCTTAGGTTCTCATACTAGAATTCTCTTCTTGAAAAATCAGTGGTATGTTTTTCTAAAGGAAATACCAATCTTGTTGTTTAATTTGCCTTAAGACAGTGTTTTGCCTCTGTTTCTAAAATTATAGACCCATTAATCTTCTCAGTAGAATTCCTTTCCCCCCCAATAAAAATGTTTCTGTTAAATATCCTCTCTCAAGTGAAAATATCACTGAAAGCACTTGAAGTCAGTCTGGTGAGCCAATCAATGACCCCGAAAATTCCTATAGGAAAAATAAGAGACTCAAGTTACATCTGCCACAAATGGATAGTCAGGTACTCATTGTGAAACCACATATAAAGTCATGCACTCCACATGGCTGCATGAGCGCCTGCCTGGATGCAGCAAGCATAGGGAATAGTTCATCACTCTACTTTGGCATCTAGAGACAGGTAAGGATCCAGTAGGCATCCAAATACAGTATGTACTGAGATATTCTTATAAAGCTTTCAATATTTTACACAGCATAAAGTTGTGAATGTGCTTAGAGTTAGTACATACTTAAGTGAAATATTTATAAACTAAGAAATACTAAATCCCTTAGGAAAACTCAATGTTTTAAGAAAATGAATTTTCTTCTATTAGTATTGTGTCACAGCTAATTGTCTCCTCACCAATAAATCTACTCCATACACTAGTTTAACAGGGTTTAAAAAGAGTGACAGAAAAGGTCTAAATATTTCTAAGAGCAGAAGTGAAAGGAATACATAAAATGTGTTTGACTACTATTCTCCCTCTACTGTGTTCCACAGAAGATAAAACGGCTTATACAATTTTCTTTTAAATACATATTAAAGATTTATATATTAAAAACAAATAGTACTAATGAAAAAACAAAAGCAGTAATATAAGACTAAGAAAAAGAATATACAACATTGGTGCTGGAAGTAGGACTTCAAATGTTGGCTGAGTAAAAGTCAATGGGCATAACCCTCTGGGGTCTGGTTAGAGACACTTAATCCTTAAGAGTTTAGAGGCAAACAGACTCATCAGTCTCTAGTCTTTCTTATATATACCATTGTTTTGTTTTGTATTTTGGCCAATTTCTGGAAGAAGACTGACAATCAGTTGGAGCAGCCGTTTTCTGATGAGGGCCTCGGTACTGGAAACACAGATGAGCGCCAAGGCATGAGAACAACTAAGGTCTTAAACCAATGCCATCCACCCCACTGTGGGGGACAGTGGAGCCCACTGTAGGCAGTTTTATTTTTTGTTATTTGGAGAGCCCACTTCAGCACACATACAAGTATAAAACTGAACCATGAAGCTCTATATGACATGCATGTCAAGTGACCGTCCCGGAAAATTTTCCAAAGAGGTGCCCACCAGGGTCATAGGAAGGTCTCCAGGACACTACAATGGATTGTCTAGCTTTGCCAGTGCTTTCCGGGAAGCTTAGACACTAAAGCAGCCCAGGCTTCCTGCTAGGCCAGTTCTTAGTATAAAGAACACTGATAAATCCCCACGCAATTTATCCCCTGGGCAATTATAAGGAACAATTAATGAAAAGGAAAAAAAAACCACTGAAACCAACCGTATCATCCTTGCTTTATGTTAGGACATAATTCTTATAAAGTTGTGGGATAAAGACCAAAAGGACAGTATACAATCATGTCCTGTTGGCACTTCACATTTAGAAAATATTTAATCCAATTTTCTTCTATTTTATAGGTGACAAAAATGAAATGCAGATACTTAATGATTTGCAAAATGGTAATGTCTTCTAAATCTTAGTGATCTTCCTTTTTTCAATCCATAACACTGCCTTCCTTATAAAATTCACAGATATCCCAAGAGTTAAATTCATGAGTGTGTAAAACTGTTTCCAGTATTACAAATCTGTTCTAACATCCACCTGCTATTAATAAGTATCCAACAATGAATGAACAACTGCTGTGCCTATCAATTTTGAACTCTTTTTAAAGAAGGCACACAGAAAAATCTTAACTACCTTATTTATGTCAATTTTTGCTGCCATTTGATAATTTCTCTAAAAGTTAACCACTCTGTTTCTCCTCTACAAGGTTTCTCACACTGACTTTTTGATGTTCCATGCTGCAAAGCCCAGGGAGGACAAATGGCCACCACAAATTCCTTCCCTTTCAAACTCAAAGCACACACAGGGCTTCAGAATCCTCAAAGCTACAGTCTAGAAGGCTGGGGGGCAGGAAGATATCCTCTTCATTCCCTACACCTACTGCTTCCAGTTGTTCCTTACTCTTCAAAATTGGTCTCCACCTAATACTACATTCATCTTCTAACACAGTGCTTTGATCTTTCCTCTAAGACCTTCCATGTCTTTCAGTACTACCGATAAAAGTAAAACCTAAGTCCATAATATAGCACCAATCTAATACCTGTCTTTTCCCAGCCTGACCAACTACACCTTAAACAAACATGTCTTGTACTCTCCCAGCCCGCCCCACTACCCCTCCCCGACCTCCCAAACCTGCCAGCCCTTCTTTCTCCCTCTCTGTTTCAAAGCTTTCCCTGATGTTTCTGTCTAGAACAGTATCTCCAGCTTTAAGTGTCTTGAGTTCCTATTAACTCTCCTATTTATTGTACTCTATAGACAGACAGACACACACACACACACACACACACACACACACACACACTCTGGCATTTTGGTATAGCTACCTTGCATTTTCATTTGTTCATTCATGCAACATACACTGTACCTCAACCTCAAGCACTATGCTGGATGCCAGAAATACAAAGGTGGCTAAAAATGGGTCAATTCTAAAATCAGGTAAATTGGGAATCAAACTAGCAAATCACACACAAAAACAGAACATTCAGGTACAACATTCGGGAACATCAAGGGCATAGTCAGAGAAAGCAGTTCTAGGGTAAGAGAGTTAACCAGGGATGGGGGAAAGATGAGTCAAGGAGAGGTGGTCTCAGATAAGGGAAACATGGAAAATTGTCCTGTGATAGGAAGGTGCTAAGTGACACTAAAAGAAGACCAGGGTGGCTGATTTGAAGAGACTGGGCACAAGATGAGGCAGGCAGGGCAAGCAAGAGGCTAAATGGCACTATAATTTAGGGCTAATATACTAATCATTTATGCTAGAGCGCGAATCCCCTATACTGTCTACTACAGTATTATACAGTCAGAAACTTAAAACTTACTGATTGAATAACACCAAGAGATACTTGCTAAAGTATTCAATAACATACACACACACTAGTTGCTAAAGAAATCAGTTCAGTAGACAATCCTACCAGATTTTTATCACTGAAGCCCAACTTTAGATGGATGATTATCAAAATTCACACTAGAATCAATGGGGGAGCCAGTACAAAGATGCTCCAGCCCCACCAAGGCAAAGATATTTTAAACAACTTCTCAGGAAACTGATGTGAAGCCGGTGTAGAGACTCATTTGTCTCTGAGATCACTTTCCTAAGAAGCATCTCAGAAACAGCCTAAAATTTCTAAGAGCTTATTCCTTGAACACTGGACAGCACACACCTGATTCTTCCTAAAGCTAGTCCAACTGCTAGGGTCCCCAAACATAGGTGAGCAGTTAAATCCCAAGAGCCAGGCTCATCCTTTCATATACTTTCAAACAAGCAAGCTGGTACTAAAAACGAAGGTGGGTGAGGAATTGAGCTGGAATTTAAAAACTACCCTGAGAGTAAGCAAGCAGCTCAGCCTTACTCTAGTCAAATGAGAAAATGAGTGACTTCTAAGAGTTAAGTTTCCTCTACCAACCCATCACTGGTACGAAAAGGAAAAAGAAATGGGGAAGGAAAGTCACTTGATTCATGTTTGATTGCTGTATCTCAGGCAGAGCTTTGAGAAACTACAATAAGGGAAAAGACAGCAGAATCCTAAGAAACTGGGGGAGAGGAGTACATTCAAAATTGCTCTTGAAACTGTGGTTACAACTCAGATACAAATCAAATATAGGTCAATTCTTAAGCTATTAAAATCATCAGGATTTAAGTAGAGATATTGGCTATAGCTTGTTCTTTGTCATATAAGAAAATTGCTAGTCAACGTTTTCTAAAACAAAACCCTAATACTGGTTGTACACTAAGGTAATATTTATAAACTTCAAAATTAAATAACTTATTAATAATTTGAGTTCACTGACTATCTAGGGTTATCTGGACATGTCTCTTTAGCACTAGACTAATGAGCAAAGCATAAAAGAGCTTAACCAATAAGTAGGCAATTTTACACTTGTGGGGGGGAGCAGAATTTGTTTACCGAAGTATAACAAAAAATGGGATGCAATTTTTACTTTCTCTATTTTAGAATTAAGGCCTAATTTCAAAGAACAGTTGTAAGTCACACTACGAAAGTCACAACTCTTCAAGAACGTTCCATTCTAGAATGAACCTGGGTCAACTGTAACTCACACCATCTGGGCACCACTATTTCATGTTATTTTCCATTTAAGAGACTTACATCAACAGCAGAGCTACCTTTCATTACTGATCCTACTTGGTGTCCACCAACTCTGCAGCTGCACTGAGCAGAGAATACAGAACGGAGAAAGGCTAACTGGGCTTCTTTATGTTTTTACCTCCCGTTAAGTTAAAAGTTGAATACTTGGCATTGTGTCTGAACGATGTACCACATGGAACTAACGTAAGGTAGGTCTTAAAAGAGTCTTAAACGAATGAATGAAAAACTGATGTCTGCTCAGCAAAATGTCTCTGGTCTCCAAACTTCCAAGTCTTAACAATACATGAAGTGGGCTTTTCCCCCTTTAAATCCAAAATGAAAACATTCCATTCTACTGTTTGATGATGTAATTTAAAGCACATTTCATTCAGATATTCATTTCCCAAAATATAGTTTAACTTGGTGGGTGGTGTGACTTTAAAAATGACACCGAATAGAAATCCTTTCTTTTAACAATAGCTACATTCTTGGTAAAGCGTTCTAACCAATCATCACCATTAAGGCAATAATATGTCTTTGTGTTTAAAATATCACCTTATAGAGGTTTGAACTGACAGAAATAATGCAAAATTACTTTATCATGCATCAGACAACTTTTTCAAATACATTTCTCTTTGTGTGGTGCTTGAAAGATATTTCTAGAAACTCAGCGATTTGCTACTCCTTAAACTATTCCCTCTAACTTTAGTATTTCAGCCAACTGATGTAGTTTAAAATGCACACAAAACACTAAACATGACACTTCTTACGAATACCCTTTTTAAAGTAATGGGACTATTTATTTACCCTGGAGTAAGCTCAACGCCAAGCAAAATAAAAGATATCACAATTCCTCCTTTGGAATCATGATCTGAATCTAAAAACAATGCAAAATATTCAGGACATACAAAAGAAAAAACAAAACCAAATATATGATGCAAGCGAAATAGTACATCAAGTGGACTGATGAATAAACAGGCAAAGAAGTAACAGCAATATGTTGCAATAAATCATTATAACTTCCTTAGAATAGCTTAACACTTCTTGGTATTAAAGGACTCTACTTGATTCAAATTTCTTGGGCTACTAAAGGGAAGAAGCTGACAAGTTAATTTAAGGCATCTCAGGATTACATGCAATTAGAAAGGCAGTTTTCACACAGGAACAAAAATGCAAGCGAAGAAGATAGCTGTGTATAATCTATATGGTCTATAGAATGTAAAGAAGTTGACGACATAAAAGGAAAAATATATATATGCTCAACAATAGACACGGTGTACAGCCAAGTACTTAAGTGCTAAAAACTATTTTCATTTGGCAAATTAATTGCTGGACAGACTTCTTAGCTTTAACTTCAAAAGTATATAATTGCTATTTTTCTCCAAAAATTCAATCTTTTTACAATACATTACCACCATCCACTCAGCAGTTGATCTTTTTCGTATGTATTTTCTGTTAAAGATCCTCCTTCACAGTAAGACCAATGTTCAGTGTAACAGAACTTAAAGTCTGACCTGTTTAATAATTAGTCATAATAATTAGCAATAATTTTAACAAAATCAAGTAATGTTATCAAAGAAATCAAAACCAGCTTTACCAAAATTATGTAAGCAAAGCTTTGAGAAGCCCAGAGTGAAGGGACTTCTTCACAGCCACACAACAGCTCACTACTCCTTCCTCTGCAATTCAGGTTAGTAGTCTGGTGGGTGTGTGTTGAGACTAGACTTTTTTTCCTTTTTTTTTTCAAGTTACATATCTCCTTGTGTCTAGAACTGTCCTTTCAGTTTCTCATAAAGAGGTCAAACTTCATCCTTCACTATCACTCATCATACCACTCACTGATGAGTTCTCACATGCTTTGAGGGTCAGGTCTAAGTTCTCACCATCACAATTCGGTCACTCGTGGCACTGAAAATCTAGCCAATCTCCAGAGGTACCTTACTTTCGCCCAGACCACTCTTTCTGCACCCCATTCCACCTGTTGTCAATTCTAACCTGATGTCTCAGTTCTCTTGACAACTTAACAAATACTGACCGAACACCCACTATATGCAAAGTTTTACTTATTAATCACTCCAATAGTGATAGAATCTTTCCAGAATTCAAACTCAGAATATAATAGGTTGAGTTTTGCGACACTTCATGCTTCTTTTTTGTTGCCTTGTGTTCAACACACTTGGCTCATGTATTCTCAAGCAATTTTCTCAAAACAATTTCACAAGTGAGAAAAGGCTAAGAGACCCACAGATAGTACTGACCTTTTAAGATCTTCTAACTGATAACAATGAAAGCAATCTCAATTCAGATCTCTTGGGTTCTTACCACCTTTGAAGTTACATGCGCACACCATGCTGACTTATTCATGGCCACTGATTACACACACACTTGGATTCAGTGTAGCATAGTCATATCACACAGTCTCACATCAGGTTTCAAGGTCTAAATTCCTGGCAGGAGTGGCAGTGGTTATGGGTTCTGCTAGTTTGACATGGTGTTAATGAAGCAAAGACTGGGTTTCTACCCTACATAAGAACCAAGGTGTTCTGCTGCTTGATACCCAGACATACTGCTACTATTACTACTCCAAATGTCTACCCTTACACAGCAAGAGTACAAATGAAATCATTCCACACGCAACCCACACGCATTAGGTTTTGACAAATCAAGCAGTCCCTGTCCTCTGGGGACACAAAGGGATGGGATTCCAAGACAATTCTGTAAAGCATCACTTTTAAAACGTGAAAGATGATGGAGGTTAGGAATTATAGCACAAACGAAGGATACAGTTTTGCCCTAGGAAATGAGTGAAGGAAATGACTAGGCTTCAGTGAACCTAATGAACAAAGGTAACCTCCCTGAGAAAAGAAAATGTTGCAGATTCTCAAGTAACATAGGTTCAGTAAAATGTTGTAAGAAAAGAGCAATCCCAAGCAGCATTATTAAAGGATCCACTTTCATTATGTCCTTTCACTTAGAGTTGCAGTTTCCAGGACAGATCAATGAAGTTGAGTGAGGACTTGGTGTATCTGTGAGGTGAGACACAAACAATAAAATGTAGGGAAAGCTAACTAATCTAGGGAAGCAAAGCACATTGTCACTAGTGACAGAAAGGACTGTGGCTTATCTC
This sequence comes from Solenodon paradoxus, assembly GCA_004363575.1. NCBI lineage: Eukaryota > Metazoa > Chordata > Mammalia > Eulipotyphla > Solenodontidae > Solenodon > Solenodon paradoxus. The sequence goes on from RJWH01004698.1 coordinate 50,471, forward strand.
TATCTGAACTACTGGAAAGCTACAAGAATATGCCAGGTAGTGATGTCTCCAACACAAAGAAAATCTCAGAGGCAGTTTTGTTTTGCATCTGTACGATGACATAAGAATTGATTCTATCAAGTCTATTCTAGGTCCGACTTTCTCAAGTTGAACCACTGAACAAAAATGATTCTGAATGCACAGAGGAAAATAATGTGCCATCTACAATAGGAACGTGAGGAACAGTAGGTTTAGTTCTTTCAGAACTGGTTAAGAAAGGCTCTTGAGTTCAAGAACTCTGGCTTTACAGTTACTTAGTACTGAACACAGATTAGAAAACATATCTGGGTATCTAGATACATGGATAGATGGGGAGAGAGCGACGAGCGAGCAAGCGCACATGAGCAAGAGAGATGCAACTCCAACCTGAGGTTTTTGGCATTATCAGAAGGCTAGTAATAAACAGGAAGGTTTTGGGGGGGGGAGGGGGGTGGGGGGAATCGAAGATGATTTGAATAACAAAGATAATCATGAAAGTGCTAGGAATGTGAGATTTTTTAAATATTTCTGTCCCCTTTCAGTAATTCACTCATTTTTAAATGGTACAAAATAACTCAATGAACTTGATAGTGAAACCCGAGTTTATTTATGAGAATATAGGATACTGAAGGCACGAGTTAACGTTTTAATTTTATCAAATTAACTCATTACTAACAATAAACTAAGCAAGAAATATGTCAGGTACGCTCTGTGGCCGAGGCACACATCACTGACAGCAGCTGCAGAAGCCGCTGCAGCAGGAGGTGCAGCAGGAGGTGCAGCAGGAGCAGCAGCAGTAGGAGTCGCGGCCGCAGTGGCGGCAGCACTGTAGGGGCAGGAGCTTCAGAGCTACCACAGGACAGTAGTGTGGTAGATGTGGAGTAGCTGCAGGGCCAGCAGTTATGGCAGTTCTTGTTGCAGTGGTAGTAGCAGCTGTGGTAATAAGGAATTTATTTACAACAATGATTTCAAAATATGTTCCAATCCCAGAGTTAGAGTTAGAGGCTTTAGAGTTGGAGAACACCAGAGAACTAGTGAGTGCAACCCTTTCCTCTGACAGATTAGAAACAAAAGCCAGGAAGGAAAGGTGACTTGCCCCAAGTGACCTGCACAGGGGCAAAGGCAGGTGTGCAATGAGTCAAAACTTCCCAGGAACGCTCCATGTGCTTCAGTGCTTTTCAGCCATCAAAACCCCACTTCAAAAAAGGGAACTTCATACTGGAGTAATAATTATCAAGAGTAAAGATAGGGAAGAAAAACATTTCAATGCTCCCCAAACTCAGCATCCACTTCAACAGACATTATAATATGTAAGCTTATCTAGTTGAAATACTTGTCAACTTTTTAAAATCTGGAAACAGTTTTAAATCTGTTTACCATACTACTGACATTGTTGTTCTGGCCAGTGAGAAACTGACTACTATGAGAAGTATTCTCTAATGTGCTAATAACAATCTCATTTCTAGATTCTCAGTTTTACAACAGTATTTCAAAGTTAAGTTAAACAATAAAATATAAATTCCAACTCTCAGATTTCCATAAGATGATATTTTACAAATTTAACTTTAATAACATCTTACCTCATTTACTCCTCTGCTTTACTAGAAGGAATAAGCAAAGTTTGAATTTAGTTGGCTCAACTGAAGTAATTTCTTTACATAGTGCCACAGATTTTAATGGTAGTTACACTCCATATTCTCTAATATCTTTAATGTATGCTTACACTAGCAACTAATGTAAGAGAGCATTCCCCTGGGTACCAGGACCGTGTCAGAGGTGACCAGGACAGCAGGTGCAACTGCAGCCTAGAGACCAGGATCTGTAAGGAGGCAAAGTGAGGCTACTTCACTTTGGATTTTGAATGCTTGAAAGATTCAGATCCTTATGCAGCTATGTAATGGAGCAAATAATGGACAGCAGCTAATCCAACAATACCATACACACGCACCAAAAGAGACTGTTTTTCATTAGCAAGTTTACTTTTTAAGTACACTAATGCTTATGCTTAAATGCAGTACGTCACCCCTGGGATCAGGGCAAATTTCCTGAAGAAATCAGAATTCCTTCCCAAACACCAGCCCTGCCTTCTCCTGAAGACACCTACACACAAGTGTATTCACGAATATTCTTTAAAACCACAAAACTAAAATCCATGACTGTTTCTAAATACAGTGAAGAAAATCATACAATGGATACGTAGCTAAAGAGGACAAAACCATTGTGGAAAACAAAAAAATAAAGCAAGGAGGTTAAGTGTGGTCACCTGCTCTAACTACTCACACTCCTTCCAGTCTGTAACATGCTTCATGATTAGTAATTGAAGAGAAGCATCCAAATCGGCTTGGGGGCCCATCCATTCAGTTTACCAGACTGTGGTTGGTTAGAAGACAGGGTGAGACTATCTCTGCAGTACCACCTTGCTAATGCCACCTAAGCAGTCACCATAGAAGCTTTAAGGATCATTATCTAAAATCTGTTCTGGCAACTCCAAGACAGCAGACGTTTAAAAGGGTGTTATAGCATGCTTCTTAAAACCTTGTCTGCATTTTCACTTCTGTGTTCCAACTACATCGAAAAAGGTGTGTTCAGTTAAACGTCTATAAATGTGCCTCTTACACACAATCATATGCCATATGAAACAAAGGAGCCATATCCTCCAGGCATTCTACTTCTGATGGAATAAGAGCACACAAGAATATAACATGTTACTTCACCACTACTCCAGGTGCTACTCACACTTATCCCTGCACAGAATTGTCTCATTTTAGCCTTTTAGTTGAAGTAACAACTAAATTATTAACTTTTCTCCACCTTATCACCCTCACCCAGCATAGGTAAGTTGTTTTTACTTTTTAACAAGAAAAATCTGTAGCTTTTGCAGGTTTCTCCATTAGTAAAAGCACATGCCTGACTACTGTATCACACCTGAGAGGTGACCTGTAGTTTCTGGTGTTCACTCTTCAAATCACTGATACGGCATGCAGTTTATACATGTTTACACACTGCCTAAAAGCTGGGGCTATGTGCTCAGGAGGATTCATAAAAAGATGGCTGGTACAAATTAAGGGGGGAAAAGTTTCAAGTACTTTCTTTAAATCCATCTTGAAATACACCTGAAGCGTTCACTTTCAATAAAATATTTTCATTGTATTGCCTTTTACATCTGAAGATGATGAATGTGTTAAGAAATTCAGGCCCAATGTCATCATTAGGTGTGTAGTCTGCATTCCTTCCTATTTCTTTTCATTTTTTTAACATAGAATTTACTGAAATCTATCTTGTACTTTGATAATTTATTACCTGTGAGGTTATGGCAAACTAAGACAAGATTGAGGTATACAGGTATGAAGAAATAAAATAAGGTGACAAAATGTGGTACTTCTCAAATTATACTGTCGTAATTTATCTCCAGGAGGCAGTTTTTAAAAAGCTTATGCCACGTGATAGTAAATCCACATTAAAAGGTTGCAAAAGGAAAAATTAAAAGAGCCTGTTTATTACTTCTGCTAAGTTCTAAACAGTATGAGGACAGACTGCATGCCTCAAGCAGAGACACAGGTTGTACACTAGCCCACAATAATAACGGAATAACAGGATTAATATGAACACATACATTGTGTGCATTTCAATTAAGCTTAGTCACCTGTTCTTCAGGAAAATGTCCCAAACAGATCTAGGGTGAAAGCATGTATGCTTTTTTACTATAAAGTAACATGACGAATTATTCACACAAGATGTGCAATACATTCAGGAGATTCTGGGGGTAAAAATACGGTAACTTAAGTTATTTTTCACTGTTGGATAAGAAAACTAAAAACCAAGAAAAGAATCAAGGCTGTAACCCAATATTGTAGAAACATCACTGGTAAAGTTGCCTTCTCAGGTGCTCCTGGTGAAGCAGTGGTTACATCAATCACCTCCGAAGGAGCAAGTCACATACCCCTGGGTTCGAGTCCCGGGTCCAGGGGGAAGCAACCAGTGGGAGCAACTAAATAAAAATAAAATAAAGATACTTCTTTCTCCTCTCTCCTCCTGCCTGTCTGCCTACCTATTTATTGATCTTCATTCCAGCCTATACCTTTCCTTTAAAAAAAAAAAAGAAAGAAAGATTATCTTCTTTAAACATGTACTTCCAGGCACGCCCCGGTGGAGCAAAGATTAGATCAATCGGCTCTGAAGGATGCAGGCTACACATCCCTGGGTCTGGACAACTAAAATGGAAATAAAAATGCTGCTTCCTCTTCTCTCTTTTGGCCTCTCTACCTACTCACTTTCCTTACTGCCTGTACCTTTCTTTTAATTTAAAAAAAATTATACTTCTATAGAAAAGAAAAATGATTGGTCTGCATCTAAATTACAAACTTTTGCTCTTCAAAAGACAGTAAGAAAGTGAAAAGGTACATCAACTTGATAAAGGATATATATCTAGAATATAGAAAGAACTCTTACACCTCTAAAAGATAACTTTTAGAATGGGTAAAATATGTGAAAAGACATTTGACCAAAACAGACACATAAACAGTTAATAAGCACAAGGAAAGATCCTCATCATTATTAGTCATTTGAAAAATGGAAAGTAATGATAAGGAGGAAAAGGTGGTGCTAAAAGACTGGAACTCTGGTGGTAGGTGTGGTGTGAAATAAAGACTAAGAAGCAATTTCAGTTTCCTAAAAGGAATTTAGCATTGTGAACTAAAGAAATAATAAATATTTCTACTAAAAAAAGAAAAACGCAAAATAAAACAACAAGGAAGTTCCACAATACATCCACTGAAAAGGCCATTATCAAAAGGCAATACCAAGTGTCAGGGAGGACATGGAGAACCTGGAATCTTAATATGCTACTAGTACTATAAAGTAGTACAACCACTTTGGAAAGAACGCGAAAGTTTCTTGAAAAGTTAAACATACAATGACCATACAGCTCAGCAATCCTCTCCTAGTTTCCGACGCCAGAACATGAAAGCGACAATGCGTGCCCACCCACGTTTCTGTGGTGGCATTACTTCCCAACAGCCATAAACTGGAAGTGAACAAAGACAAGATTAAACCCTCCAAACACGCAAGTAACACAGTGAACAAATACAGAAGTTGATAAACTGTATAACAAGATGTTTAACCTTCAAGAAAAGGGAAATGTAAATTAAAACAATGAAAGACCATTTCAAACCCTATAGATTTCAATTCCCCTCTCAAATTTAAATCTGACATCCCAAGTCTGACGCAGGAAAACTAGAATCCTGCTGTTGGAAAAAGCACTTTGGAGAACAATTTGATAATTCTTAACATTGAAGAACCACATACCCTATAATCTAACAATTCTAAAGATAGGCTCTAACTACAGAAACTCCTCGTAACAAAAATTCGAAACAAATGTGAAGGAAAATGTTAACATGTTTGTGATTTTCTATTAGTGTGAAGGTTTATTTTCCTAAAGTCTCAAAAGGGGTATTAACTCAAAGGAGGAAAAAAAAGGTATAAATTCTCTGTATCAGGAATGAAAAAAAGAGAGATGTTATTCTAAGTCTTACAGATTACAAAAGAATACAGGCAATTATGAACCATTTTGTGTTTAAGGATGACTACCACTTAAGATCAAATATGTCTCAAGGAAAGTTTTCTAGAGTGCTAAAGCTCACTTAAGACAAAATATATAGACCTATAACTATTAAATAAACAGATTTGTACTTTAAAATCTTCAACAATTAAAGTAATAAAACCAAAAGAAAATCCCCAAGATGGCTTCACTGGTGAATTCCACCAAAATTTTACGGAAAAATTCTACACACTTTTCAACGCAATGGTCTAAGGCCAGCACTACCAAAATACAAAAACCAAATATAATACAAGAAAACAGATCAATCTCTCTCAAGAATATGGATCCCAAACTTCTTAATGAATTAGTAAACTAAACCCAACAATACTTAAAAAGACATGATGAGTAAATGGGGTTTATTTATACCATGAATGCAAAGTTGATACCACATGTGAAAAAAAAATTAATTCAACAAATTCTTAAGATTAAAGAAAAACTATATAATCATTTCAACAGATATAGTAAAAGCATTAATAAAACTCAACAGTCATTCACAATAATGTTTTAAAAGCCAGCAAGCAGACTTCTAGCCAATACTGTACTAGTAGTCCTGGTCTGTGTGAAAAAGGGGGAAAAAAACAAATAAAAGGCTGACAGACTGGAAAGGACAAAATGAAACTGTCCTCACTCACTTTACATGACTGTCTATGCAGAAAATCCTAAAGAACCTACCAAAAATCACTAAGTGAATACAAAAATCAGTATTATTTGTGCATATGTTCTGCCTATTAATAAACAATTGGAAATTTAAATTAAGAAAGAAAAAGAACAATTAGATTAGTATCAAAAACATGAAATATTCAGGGATAAATATAACGAAATATGTACAAGACTTATATCCTACAATCTACAGCACAATGAGTTAAAGATTCAATGAAGGACTTAATGCTACTTGATTTAATGATTTACAGATTTTAAAAACACCAGTATTTACAAAAGAACAGATACACAGAATGAAACAAGAGTTCCATTAGATTTTCAACACACATACCAATGTAATTTGATGTTAATAAATGGTATAGGAAAGAACTGGGACATCCATATGCGATAATTAAGAACTTTTCAATCCATACCTTCCTCCATCTTCAAAAATTACCACAAAATGGATCACATACCAAACTGTAAAACCTCAAATTTATTATAAAACTCCTCAAAACAAAGGAAAATCTTTATGACTTTGGTTTAAGCAAAGATTTCTCGGATAAGACATAAAATGAATAAGCTGTTAAAAAGTGATACACTGAGTTTCATGAAAATGTAAAATGTCTGCTCTTTAAAGATGTTATTAAGAAAATGAATAGTCATGAATTAGGAGAAAACATCTGAAAAATATATGTATAATAATGAAAAGTGACCCAAAATATATGAAAAGCTCTATGAGTTTAATAAAATCCATTTTTAAATGCAAAAAAAAATTTCATTTGGTGAAAATCAACTCATTTCAGAACTAAGAGATATATGGGTGACTTATACAAGTACATGAAAAGCTTATCATTAGTCATTAGGGAAATGCAAATTAAACTATAATCTACAATACTTGCTATTTTTTTAAAAAGGCTAAACTAGCAATAACAAATATGAAGGAGGATAGAGAGAAACTGAAATTCCCAATGATGCTAATAAGAATGCAAAACAATACTTTGGGGATGATGGAAAAACAATACTTTGGGGATGATTATAACTGCAAGACTAAGTTCATCGAAATTCATAGACCTGCACACCAAAGTGGGTTAACATATTACTGTATGTAAATACTTTAATAAACTTGACTTTACCCTCACATTTACTATAGTATTTATAATACCTAAGATACAGAAACAACCTAAGTTCCCATGGACAGATGAGAACATAAATAACACTTAACTACCAAAAAAAAAAAAAAAGAGAGAGAAATAAAAAGATGAAAGATGACATTCTGTCACCTCCAACATCATGGATGGACCTAGAGGGACTCATGTTTCATGCAGCAAGTCAGATAATGACAGAAATTATGATTTTATTCATATGTGGTCTGAATGAACCAAATCAAACAGAAATAAACTGAGTTCAAAGAACCAAATTAATGGTTATCAGAAAGGAAGGAGAGAGGTAGGCAAATCAGGTAAAGGGGGTCAATTATATGGTGAAGGATAGAACTGAATGTGAACTTAACGTATTATATACAGATACTAAATTTAAGATGATGCATACCTTAAACTTATGTTACAGTAAAATTCATCAAAGAAAAATTCATTAAAGAAAAAATAACTTGAAAAAAATACCCAAATTTTTCTTAAATATTTTAACATTTCAGCTTTGCCTTCAAAAACTTCTCTCATCATATACTTCTAAATGGTCTCCTGATTCACCTCATATAACCAGCTTCATCAGAACTCAACTCTGCAAGTCAAGGTGACCGGATGTTCCATATTATTAGACAATCTGTTTCTAATGCATACAAATGTACAACCAATCTGATAAGCTTCAAAAAAGGATAGACATGTAACGTATTCCACGTCTGCCAATGTACTCCAGGTGTTCCACAATTATCTACAAAGAAAGTCATCAGAAAGAATAATCAATATGAAAGGATTCTAAAAACAAAGACAATCTTACAAAGGAAGAGGAGGAGTATGGATATGATGCAGATGGTAATTTTAAAAAAAAAAATCACCAACTTACAGTTATACACACTTCCAATTGGGGAAATTAGGTGGGCAGCAGAATACCTTATGTCAAGAGAAACCAAGTTCATATTGTGAAGCCCTCACATCAAATAAGGTTACCATCAAGCAAACAAATTATAGACTTCCTATGACAACGATTAAGCAAGCAGTAGAAGTCTAAGATAATTATAATTGCTTATGGAATATAATAGGGGATATTCCACAGAAGGTGAGTATGAAGGAAAAATGAGAACAGAAAATTGAGAAAAAACAGTTCTTAATTAGAAAATATACGTGTCTACCATAAGTTCTCAGTGGAAGTTAAGAAACGCTGAACTACAGAACAAAGTCACAGTAATGCTGCATAGAGTCCCAAGCAATACCCTCAGTTATCTTTGTTAGAGAAACCAAGCATAAGGAAAAGGAAGCGGCAGCAAGGGCTACTCCAACTTCTATCACTGCTAATCTGGCTCCATGACCTTGGGGCAGACACTTAACCTCACTCAATTCTAGATAATATGGTTGGATAAAATTTAAGGTGCCTTCTAAAGAAATTTTCCAAGAAAGAAACAATGGCCAAAAGTAATCCAAAGGATATCAACTCTTCCTGACCAGTTATCTATGGTATTTTTCTCACTATGAATGAGGATTTAACATTCTCTCATTTTATACAACCCTTTGTTTCCCAGTAGGACATGAGATTTAAGTAGAAAGCAAAATTAGGGTCAACAGACACTAATCATGGAACATGAAAACTACACCAAGGCCCCTCATAATCAAACTGCTGAAACCAGTAACAAATAGAAATCTTAAATGCAGCTAGAAAAGACATTTTATAGAGCAACAAAAATAAGAACAACAGCAGAGAGTTCATCAGAAATTATATAATCCAGAAGACAATGGAACAACATCTTTAAGGTACAAAAAGAAAAAAAATTCTATATTCACTGAAATCATCTTTGAAAACACAAGCAAGAAATTAGAATCCTGTATACCAGTGGGATATGGACATTTTGGAAAACTTCAAAAGGTTAAACAGAGAGATTATCATTTGTCCCCCAAAACTCCAATCTGGCTATCTATCCAAGAGCAATAAAACCATTTCTACACAAAAACATGTACACAAATGTTGATAAATCTGACAAAGATGCAAAACATTACACTAAAAATCCCAAAATCCTACTGAGAGAAAACCTAAATAAATGGAAAGATATACCATGTTCAAGGACTGGCTATAGCTCTATCTCAATATACAAGAGTTAATATTCCAAGAAATCATTGTAAGGTAAACTGAAATTATCATTAATTCACCCAACCTACCAAACATGGGTTTATTACTCTAGCCTTCCTTAAAACATGCTCAGAACACTTAACAGGCCTACAGTTGGACAAAAACATCATAACACAGTTATTTTATAATAATGCTCAATTATTTCAGACGCAGAGGCCATTTAGTAGACAGATGGGATATGAAAAGCACAAAATACAAAAAAGCTGGCAACATAGTACACTGTAGAGTACTGGCTGGCTGCCCTTGCAATCGCGAGCCTGACTGAGAGGTTAGGCTTCCTGCCTAGTATCAAAGCAGAGTATATCTCACTGTACGTTATATATCACTAGCCCGACAAAAAGATCAAAATTCCAAACTGAGTTTATATGGAATGCATATCTTTTACACCGTGTGGTTAAAAATCTTAAATTGAACCATTGTTAAGACACCTATAATGAATCTAATGCTGTTATGATGTAAATTTTCCGTGAAATTTATCTAAAGACTTAATGCATCCCAATTAAAAAAATTCTGGCAGGCTTTTTTAAAAAAAGTAGACAAACTGATTCTAAAATATATGGAAATGCCAAGGAGATAAGAGTAGCCAAAATAACTTTGAAAATAACCTTATACTGCCTGATTTCAGGACATCGCAATGCTACATTATCAGCGTAAAGAAAGACAAACAGATCAATGGAACAAAATAGAGTCCGGAAATAGAGAAAGAAACATGCAGTTCACTGATTTTCATCAAAGATGCCAAAGCAATTAAATGAGGGAAAAAACCTTTTCAGTAAATGATGATGAAACAACTAGATAGCCTTATGTAAAAACAAAAACTTCACCCTCATACACACAAATATTCAAAAAGACTCAAAGACAAGTGATCGAAATGTACGAAGAGTTAAAACTATAAAACTTCTAGAAGTACAGATTTAACCAAATGTTGGTGAGGTTGGGTTTGGCAAGACTTCTTAAATGTGACACACAAAAAAATAACTGAACTTCATCAAAATTAGTAAATCGGATCTCCAAAAGATACTTCTAAAACATATCTGAATCTAGAACAAAAAACTCTTGCAATTCAATAATCAAACCAAATTTTACAATGAGTAAAAGATATTAAAAGAACTTAGAAAACAAACACACATGAAAATATGGTAACATCAATAGTTATTATTAAAACAGACATTAAAACCACAATGCGATACCATTTGATTTCCTCTACCAAGGAAACAAAAAAGTACCACATCCAGGCTGACAGGATATGGAGCTACCACTCCCACTATTGCTTTGGGAATTTAAATTATAAAACTGCTTTGAAAACACAGTTTGGTAGTTTGTTAAAAAGTTAAGCACACCCACTGATTCAACCTCTAGGTGCTTAATGAAGAAAAGCAATTTTTTAAAAAAGGTACATGTCTACACAGAGACTGAGGAATGCATAAAGAAACTTTATTTGTAATCACCAGAAACTGAAAACTAGAATTCATCAGCAGGTTAATGGACAGAGAATATGCTTCAAAGGAACCTTATTTAGCAATAAAGAAAAAAACATGAATTTCAAAATAAGCATGCTGACTGAAGGATATTATCATTACCATTATACTCAGCCAATAACACATCTCTTCAGAAACCATGTGTATCATCACACCAAAGTCTCAACAAGGTGTAGCAGAGCAGGGATTTTCCTGATGACTGGAATAGATCATTTATCAGTTTGTTTATATCAAATTATTTAATTTGGGGTCACTATGCTACCTCTCATTTCCTACAGTAGAGGCCTAGCCATTACCTCTACACTGCTATCTGGCCAAACATTTTAATGTCAACACAACAGAAAATATGAAAGGAAACAGCCACCAGTCAGGTGAGTTGACCCAAAGGCCAATGACTTCCTGAGCTGTGTCTTCACGTCACCTCCATGTAGAGGCGGTACTGCTTCTACTACTTGTGAGAGCCTGAATCCTGAAAAGTCAGAGATAAGAAAATTAAATCAGCTCTCATTTGCCAACAACCTTAATTCCAGGGCTTGCATTTATCTGGTTTGTTGGTTTATCTATTTTGGTAGGGCTGGATGACAGAAGGTGATGATAAATGATTTGGGGTGTTAGATAAATTCTGGATCCGTAAGACAACTGGAAAGCAGGTACGTGCTCTCCTCTCACCATTCTTAGGCTGCTTCTGGCTGAGCAGCAAAGCAGAGCCATTCAGAGGGTGCTTTCTCTGACGATAAATATGGCCACTGGCAAGAATTAAAAATGTGTTCATTCTGATACAATAAAAAGTATTCTACAAATTAATGCAAATACTTGTTAAATGAAGGTCAAACTAGAGCCTCGAAAAAGAACTCTAGAAAGTCTGATCTTCTCTGCACACTACAAATATTCTGATCTTTCTAAAGAACTATTTGTGGGTACAACTATTCTTTACAAAAGATAAAATATAAGTAACACAAGAAAATCACCTACTCTATGGTATGTTCTATAATACAGACAGGTTTTGTTAAATTACATGGAAGAAAAGAGCTTTAAAATGACTGGATACCAGACTCCACCACAAAGTCAAAGTTAAAAACTTAACCCTTTCCTCAAAGACCTGATTGATTAGCACTACGGTTTTAGAAAAGTTTAAGTGGCACAAAAATACTTTGGAACTTTGAAAGGTGTTTTCACTTCACCACACTGCATATTGCTAAGAAGTTAGAGAACAATAAAAACTGTTTTGCTCCCCAATGTGGCTCAGCTGGTTAAGGTGCAGACTAAGAAAGGTGCAGACCAGAGTTCAAGATCCAAGGCCAGGGGTGGCAAAGGAAAACAAAAACAAACAAAACCTGTTTTCAGCAAAACTAAGTTTAAAAAGTTCACTTTAGAGATTATAATGGTAACTGAGAAAACAAAACAATATCCTTAACAAATTATCTGTGAGTTTGTTATGAATAAAATCAACTCTGAAAAGACACCTTTCAAAACCACAAAAGGATTATAATGACTCATCAAATTATCATTAGTTGATTTAACTATATGGATTAAGCCTAATACTAAATTTAGCAAAACTTTCTCCCTCAACCTTAGATTCTGGCTACAATTAACAAAATTTATTCAATTATGGACAGGACATTTCCTGTTTTAAATATTGCTTTAAAAGTAGGTATTGATTTTACAAGTTTCCCAGTAACATCTACTTAGAAATCAATTTAAGAGACCAGTATAAATCTCTTATTTTCAGTGAGAATTTATTCTCAAAGTTGATGCGCTCCAATAACTATTTAAGAACAGTTAATAAAGTTGATGCAAAATATTGAAGATTCTTTTAATCCAAATATCCCAACTAATCAGGGTATATCTTTTCATGAAATTCATTATTAGGTAAATGAATTCTGAAAATACTAATAAACTTAAGTAGTGCTAGCTGAAAGGTAAAGATCACATACAACTTTACTCCAGAAAAAGAATAGATGTAAGTTCGGTATTTAAATTATCAGTCAGTTCAAAAATCCTCTAGTCCATCTCTTGAAAACCCATTACAGGCACAAGCCCCAGGAGAATAGCAGTTTAATCAACTGCCTCCAGCCAAAGCACAGTTATATACATCCTAATGACCTGGGTTCATGTCCTGGGTTGGGAAGAACACACAAGATGAACACCTAAATAAAAATAAATAAATATGCTTCTTCCCCTCCATTCCCTTCCTGCCTGCCTTCACCCATACTTGAAACTTTCCTTTAAAAAAAGAAATGAAAGAAAGAAAGAAATGAACATTCCTTAAAGAGAATTACAACTTTCAGCTACAAAATTTCTAAGGAGACCATAAACTTCATCATCTTGTTGTGGTTTTAATCCACCTTTTCCTAAGCCATGAGTCTAGACCACTCTAGACACTGTTTTACAAACCTTTTGAGATAGCAATTTCTAAAACCTTAAAGCCAGAAAGTACCAAACAGAATGGCATTTAAGAGGAAGCCATTCTTTAGGAATTCTCCTAAGCGATCACCTTTTTAAAGCAAATACTACTTCAGAAGAATTCTATTTTGCAATCAATCAATTTTAAGTAGAAAAGCAAGCACAAACTTGAAAGAGCTAATCAAGGGATCTATCTTAAGAGTAACAACAAACTCTACAAAGAGTAAAATTAGGGACTACAGAGAGGACATAATCTAGTGTATTTCTGAGTTATTCAAGAGATTTTTAAACTGACTAACCCATTTGCAGAGGTTAAATAATATACAACGCACTTATTTTAAGAATGAAATGGGCTCCTTTCTCTCTCTGTGGCTCAGGCAATGAAAGCTACAGACCAGGGTATGACATCCAGGGTCAGGGGGAGAAATGAAATGAGAGAACAGGCTACACTTAAAAGTACTCTGAACAACGTGACAGTGCAGTAAAACCAAGCCTCAGAAGCTTTAACAATGTCACTGGTCCTCACCAAGAGGATTTTAAATTGTAAATTTGAAGCAACAAAAATAAATCAGAAATTTCAACACAAAACAATGATGTGCAATGCTAGATATGCACTGCTAGATATGCACACCCTGCTTCAATGACCACAGAATAAAAGAAACAAGGTTTACCAAAAGAATCAACATGAGCCAGGTATTGACAGGAAAGTGATTTCCCAGGTGATAGTAAAAGGTAAGTCTCTGTCGGCACTCTGGCACCGAGAATGTTTTGAACCATGGTTCACTTTGTACATGTTTAAGGAGACAAGGTAATACCTCCATGGACAATGAGGCAACAATCCAGGATTTAAGCAGACAAGCTATATGAGTTCTGGCTCTAGTGATACCACTAAAGACCTGGCAGACCAGTTTCAAGGATACCACACTAATTCGGATGCGGATGTGAACTATAGAAGTTTGCAAGTAAGTTCCTTCTGAAATAAAAAATGAGATGAGGAGCCAGATCAAGGTATACAAATATTACCAGGAATACAAAAGGAATAAATCAACAGAATTTGGTATCTGAATAAATGCTATGGAAGGGTGTCTAAATTGCTATCTATAGATGGGTGACTGTATAGATGGTAATGCCATTATCAGAGAAAAAATCTAATGAAAACAACAGGGAACTCTGAAGCTGGACAAGATCCAAGTCAAGTGCAACTGTGCTGTATAAACTTGGGTTAGGAATATAAACTCAAAGCCTCATATAAAAAGGGGTTCTATCATATAGACTTATAAGGATTAAATGAGACAATACATAAAATAGGTTTATTGATAAGGTGCCCAATACATGTGAAATGTCCATTAAATGTTGGTCATCGAAATGCAGATTACTACTTGAGTTGAGTGCAGATCACCAAGGAAGCCTTTGAAGAGCTGTGCCCCCCACCCAGTTCTTCATTAACTAATGAAGCTCCTTCCTGGTATGTTACATGGAACAGCACCTACATCTTTCAATAAACAGTTGTTCAATAAATGCTAAGCATGAAAAATGTCCAAAGAACACTGGTTCTATTAGAGTTAAGCGTTGCCTTGGGGCATGACTCAAGAATTAACTATTTGAGTAATACGAACTTCTACAAAGACACATCACATGGAGTCACTCTTCTAATTAAAGTATAAAACTAAGAATACCCCTTAGGTTAAGAGTACACCTGTCTACTTAGGAAAACATTTATCACACCAGGTGTTCAATGAGATGACCTTATCTTAAAAATAACTGAATCCAGTGTTTTGGGCAGTATGCAATGAGTTTAGGTTCTTAGACTGGGAAAAATCCAATCTACAGGTATGTTAATCCATAAAATTTTCAAAATAAAAACATTAGCTATAATTTAAATAAGGAAACTGTTCTACTACACTAAGTTCAACCATGCCAAAAAGCTTTAATAAAGCTTTCTTATTCAGATACCAATATCTGATACACCTTTAGAGTGGAAGGGATGACATATTGTAAATAATTTTATCTATATTTTTATGTAAATAATTTAGTATAATGGTACTTAAAGAGTCATTTCACTATTATATTATAAAACGACATGTCACAGTATGTCAGAACTGGAGGAGACACAGAAATCATCTAGTTCTGAGAATTTCTGCAACCCACAGTCTTAAATTCAGATCTAGCATACACATTTATACATATATGACTTACAACGTGACATTTGAAAGCTCTTAGTCACACTATAATTGAAGAAGAAATTGTGTACAATGAAATTTTTAAGAACTCTGGGGCACTAAAACTCTCCTTCCAAAAAAGAAATCTTTGAAAGATAATTATACGACATCAAATGGCATCCGAAAGTCAATTAGGATACCCACATCCACAATTCTCACAACAACCCTATCAAGAGGGGAAAAAAAGGAAACAAAAAAACACACCAATACAGAATTTCAAGTTTCTATGCTTCTCCAAGATCAGAAATGATGAGTTAGTTCTTTCTATAAGATTTTGATGGATTCTTTGTATAAGATTCACAGTCCTCAACCTAAAGGAAGGGTAGGTAAGTAGAAAAAAATTATCAGGCAAATCATGCTGAGCCAAAGAAAACAAATCAGAAAAAGCAAAGAGGAAAACAAGGCAAAAGGACACTATACGTCCTCCATCATCACTCTCCATCCTGAGCACCAAACACAATACCCTTCCTTATTAAGACACTTCAGTGGCGCTGGCAGTACACTGTCATATATTTTGTCCCTGAGTACACAACAACAAACTGGATGATATCCTATGACTTCCTCAATTTCCTAAACTGAAGAAGAAACCAGAAACAAGACAGCAAAACACAGCGACAAAGAAGATAGAAACCAGATGATCTCACTTACAGGTGGAATGGAATAGACAAAATAAAGGAACAGACAAAAAACCAACCCTGGGACCTGAGCAATAGAACTGAGGTTACCAATAGAATGGGACAGGGGGTGGGGGGGCAAGTGGTGGTGGGACCCACTGGACAATGGTGAAGAACACTTGATTTGGTGGAGGGCAGGATGTGTTGACATCTATCTGAGGAATGGGGAAATTGCACATATAAGCAGAATCTGCATATTCAAACACAGAGACTAAACACCTAATGATAGCATCATCTGACTGTCCAGGACACCAGTAGTACTTTCCACGGCACCACTGCCTCGGGAGTCAATCCGTCACAAACCCAGCACTTCTCATCACCAATTTTAATGGTTGCATGCAATGTTCTTTCAAAGAATTGTGTGATTTTTCTAAGCAAGTCAAGGGACGAACTGTACTTTAAAGAATTTGATTTTAAGGAAGTCAGCATATATTGCAGTATATTCTCAAGTCCATTTTATGGGTATATTTAACCAAGAGACAGAATAAGAAACACACAACCGTATAAAAAGAAATATTACAATGTGCAAAATAAATCACATAATCTATACAGGCTTACGTTAGCTTTTTACATCATAGGTAATCTGGCTCCACTAACAATCTCGGGATAATTCTGTGCTAAGGTAGCTGTTAAACTGTATTATTATATTATTGTATAGAGGACATATTACTGTCCTCTTCTAACTTAAAGGGTCCTGGAAGAGGGTGATGTATTCTCCAAGATGGCAAAGTTAGAAGGAAAGGATCAAAGAATGCAGCTGAAACAATTTGCCGCTATATTAAGTCACCTTTCCACACAGAAATCACAAGATCAGCAACTACCACCAAAGCCCTGGCTCTCCATTACTCCTCCTCCTCTCTACTATGGTGACCATCAAACCCTCATGTTTATTGGAGTACCTGAGACATGGTTAATTTGAACTGAGCTATGCTGTAATCGTAAAATGCACACCAAAAATTAAAAAATCTGCTATGAAAAAAATAATGCAAATATCTCACTGAAATTTCATATTTATTACACGCTGAAATGATAGTATTTCGGATATAATGGGAAAACTGAAATATATTCTTAAAATTAATTTTACCACTTTACTTTCTTTTGTGGCTGCCAAAAAGTTTTAAATTACATGTTGCTTGCAGTGCATATTATCATATTATAGAGCAATGATTTAGGTCATACAAGATTATCTTGTGAAACAAAACGCAAAATTTTAAATTTACAAGCATAAATGTTTTAGAAAATACTTACCAATTTTAAGTTATTTTAATAGTATAAGCGATATTAACAGAAAATTTAATTCCTTCATGTAAACATATTTCTAAAAACCTAATTCAAAAAATTTCGGTATTTCAGAATTAGATCAGTCTTTAAACTTTCATCATGAAAATTTATTTTTTTCCCTGACTGAAGTGAACCAACTTGCCCAGACACACTATAGAAATTACAGAAAAACACAAGAATCTATTCCACCAAGAATACTTTGATCAGTCATTGTATCTAGATGTTAAATCAAATGGCATGAAATATTAAAATTGGATATTATTTTGTACTTTGTTTTCCTAATACATTATTTTCTTATGTAACAAATTATTTTAAAAAATTTTCTTAATATTGTTTTGAAGTAATCATAGATTCACAAATGGTTGCAAAAATAGTACAAAGAGGTCCCAAATAACTTCACCCAGTCCCTGAAATGCCTACATCTTGATTACAGTAAAATAACAAAACCAGGAAATTAACACTGGTAAAATGTATGTAAATAGTTCTATACCATCTTATCACACCTATTAGAGATTCATGTACTCAACACAATCAAGATACAAATCTATTTCATCACCCCTTTGCATAGTCATACCACCTCTCTCCCTCCAACCACCAACCCTAAGCCCTGGCAACCAGTAAACTGTTCTCTGTAATTTTTAATCATTTTAAACAATGGTAATTAATAGGTGATGGCATCCTCCAGTACACAACCTCACATACCACAACATCCTTGAAATCCACCCAAGTTGTTGTATTTGTCAACAGTTGTTCTCTTAACTGTGGAGTAATATTCTATGATATCCTATAGAAGGATATTTGGGTTGTTTCCAGTTTTAGGTTCTTAAACATGAAGTGGTTGGGAGCATCCAGGAACAGATTTTGTGTCAACATACTTTCCTTCCTCTGAAAAATGCTGAAGAATACAAATGGTAGGTCATATGGTAAGTACATGTTTAGTTCTTTAAGAAACTGCCAAACTATTTTCAGAGTGGTTATATCATTTTATATTCCAATCAACAATGTATGAGAAATCTCAAAACCTTTTTTTAAGAACTGCTAAATATTCACAGCTATTCCATGATTTTCAATAATTTCCTACAGATCTCTAGGAAATTTTCAATTTTTTGCTATAATGATGCAATGTATATACTTACACAGAAATCTCTACATGCAATTCACATAAATTCATGGAAGTTAAAATGCTGGATCACAGAGTGCAAATATTTTAAAGTAAGTTAATACCAACTGTTATAATGGCTCCAGAAAATTTAAATCGATTTACACACCATTTCCTAATGAATGACCATTTCTTAACCTCTCTACGATTTTTTTATCTTTAAACTCTGACTTGCCAAAAACGTTATTTATTTGAGCAATGAAAAGAGTTGCATTCTCATGTTTAGTGACTTAATTTGTAGAATTACCTATTCATATTTCTTACCAACATGTTGTTGTACTGATTATTACATGGTTGCAATCTAACATTGCTGGAGAAAAAGGGTTTTTCAGTACATACAGTCCACATTAGTAATATACGATCTAAGGTGCTGTGCCATCTCTCTTCCAGTAACAGATTCTGCAGATATGCTTGGCTCGACCAATCGCAGTATCCCAATTTCCAACAGAGAACCGTCCAGCAACCAGGCAAGTGACAAGCGTCTGACTCCTTTCCTTTGGTGCTTTAGATCAAATGATAGTCCTTCTCAGGTTGTAAGGACCAGTACATTTGTTCTCGTTTTGTTTTCTTTTGACTTAAAATAGTTTAAACTGAATTCCTATTACTTGTAACTTTGAATATTCTTGCAGGACTTAAGATATTTAAGCAAGTTTTAGTTTTTAAAAGAATGAAGAGAACAGGGCATATCCTAGTGGTTCAAGGAGGCTGAGAAGCTAGTGTGCAGACCATGAAAAGCCCAAGGACTAGGGTTCAAGACCCAGGATGGATCAGGGACGAAAAACCAAAATAATAAATTAAGTAAACAAAGAAAGATGCTTCTTCCTCCATTCCCTTCCTTCCTCTTTAAAAAAGAAATTAAGAGAACAGTAGATAAACCTCTAATCTACATATGAAACCTGATCTGTTCCTAGAAAGCAGTCACAACTGTTTTTTTTCTCCCTGACTAACCATCATGCCCTTATGTGTTATAAGACCCAACAGCTGAAAAAATTTGCATCTATCCTTCCATAACCATTGTACCCCCCTAAAAGCTATCACACCATTTTAAATTTTTTTGTTAAATTTATTGTTAAATAATTCTAAATTGTAAAGGGAAATGTGGACAAGGTTTACGTCAGACTTTTTGCTATGTCCTTTTCAGTAGTTTCTTTTCCCAGCCACAGGATAATTTAAATAGATTTCCTAAATTGACAGAAGGGAGAGGAAGGAATGATATCTAATCCTATTTAAAAATAAAGTTCACCTGTTTATCTTACGATTTTAACTATTCCTGATTTCTGAATAACATAGTTAATTTTCATTGCCCTTATTAAGAATTCTTTTCTGGCACCACAGTTTGCATCAATCACTTCATGGAACTGAAATTAGAGCTAAATAAATGAAGTGATGAGTCAAGACTTGAACTTAAAAAAATAATCCAAATTACTCAACAGAATAGCAATGTACACCACATATAAGATACAAATATCAAGTTACAGGTCTGTTGACATGGCAGAATTATACAGTGGACACCTTATCATTTCCAACACCACTCAAAATGTTCTGGGGCCATTTTTAACCTGTCTTAGGATCAAGCTTAAAAACATCATCTAGCTCCTTATCAAACCTCAAAACTAGTGTGCAACAATCTCTTCACTATGACTCTGGCTACTGAAATCACCAAACAGCATCCAGAAAGGATGTGGAATCATCAGTTAAGTGTGCCTATATTGTGAAGCTCACAATCATTCCTGGAGGTACTTTTAAAGCAATGCTTGGCGTCTCCAAGGCTGTAGTTTCAGGTTTAATTTTTACTCTATGTTTAGAAGACAAAATGCAAAAAATAGAAATATTACTTTTAAGAATATAATAAAAACAACTTTTCCCCTAATCCAGTAAGATTACACACACGACACAAATCCTAATCTCAAAGAATATCGGAACTCTTACTCAGTTCTAAAGGGGACTCCAATTGAAACTCCCAGTTTCTGTATTCTATATACAGCTACAGAACCCCTACCAAGTGCCAGGCACTGTAATAGACAGGAATAAGAGCTACAAAAAACAAGGTCCTGTCCCCAAAAGATGTTTAACATGAATGAGACTATCAAATGAAAACACTAATATTATAGCAGGTTATGCATGATTAGAGGTAGATGGAGGGACTTGGAGAGACACCTAAGCAGGACAACTAAGAGTGAGCCAGAATACAGAAAGAAGGAAAAAGCATTACATATGCAAACTCAAAGGACAAGCACATGTGAAGCTATGGAAGTGAGACACATCATGCTTGGAAAACACCAACAACCAATTTGGTATGAAACATACAGATATGTTGTGTGCGAAGAGTAGATGGGAGAGTGTGAAGCTGCTTCCAGAAATTCTAAAGAAACAAGAAAGGAGCAAATCAGAAGCCCTGTAATGTTCAAGATTTAGGCCTTATCCTAAAGGAATGAGAACCAAGAGATAATGGAAA
This sequence comes from Solenodon paradoxus, assembly GCA_004363575.1. Lineage (NCBI taxonomy): Eukaryota > Metazoa > Chordata > Mammalia > Eulipotyphla > Solenodontidae > Solenodon > Solenodon paradoxus. The sequence goes on from RJWH01004698.1 coordinate 71,690, forward strand.
TTGTCCAGGTGGAGATGCTCAAGAATCATTTGGATTTGTTTGTCACATAAATACCACAAGGAGGTGGGATAGTTACAGTATCTGGGAACCATCAGCCTGTAGAGAAAAGTGGAAAGGCATGGCTGATGCCTTCTCAAGATAATGAACAGCTACAAAGGAGGTAAAAGGAGGACAAAAAAGTCTATAGAACAGCCTACAGAACAAACCCTACACATCCAACAATCATAAAAGCCTCATTTAAATCCCAGGTTCAGTGAGGCCTACCCCAATACACTTCCTGGATGGAATGACTCTCTACCACCTCTAAAAACTATTATGGTCTCCACTATGTACCTATCATTTTTTGCCTACCATGAGGTTCACAGCACTGGCGCTTTGCATCACTAGCTACTTTTTTATGGTCTTACTTTCAACAAGATTGTTAGGTTCTTTGAAAGCAGGAATTTCACATTCATTTAACCAATAACTTGAAATGGGACTGATGAGTAAAGCTACTGAGGAGAAGCAAACATACTCCATAGATGTACTTTACAATATTTCAGATACCAGGCTTTATTTTTTTCACAGAATGATGTGCGAACATAAGCTAATGCTGGGATGAGAGAACTATGTTCAAGTGTGTAGGTAAATCAACAGACGCCACAAAGAGCCTATCTTTAAAATATGTAATGATCTAAAAGGTAAACAGTTGAGCTATTCTTAGGCTAAAACAGCACTGGTAAATAAACAAGAACCACACACAACATGGATGAATCTCACAGACTTAAGTGAAGAAAGCTAGATCCAGATGTGTATATATTCTAAAACTCCACTTACACAGAGCTCAAAACAAGTGAAACTAACCTTTATTATTAGAAGTCAGGACAGTGGTTGAGGTAGCAGAGTAATAAGAAGAATGCACAGGGGTTCTCAGGTTCTAACAAAATTCTGGATCTTAATCTGGTGACTGGGTACAAAAGTGTGTTCATTTTGTGCATTCATCAACATTAACTACAATTTGCACACTTGTGTGTGTGTCCTACAAAAGTTTAGTTGGCCATAAACAGGTGAAAAGAGGGGAGCACGAGGGGTATGGAAGAAGATTGCACCAGACGATGAACCTGGTGATGGGGTAAGAGAAAACAACTGCAGAATGCTTAAAGGTGACATTTAGAGACCCATTATTACCTAAAGTACTAATAATCTGAATTAACGCTCATGATGATTTTATCAAAAAATAGTCACTTGAGGAAATTTTTATGAATCTTAGAATTTCTTCAGCATCAACTGACTCACACAATCAATGTACACCCATGAATAAGTACATAACTGAATCAATTCAGTCTCCCACCTTAGTTGTAGAACCTAAGTTAACTGGTCCAGATTTAATCTACCACATGCAAGTGAGTCTAGCAGTCTGTACACAAGGCTGCAACTCTAAACTGTCCCCAAATAGCTAAAGAGTGCAGGAAGAGCTACAGAAATAACTACTCTGCCCCTTGCTCCAAAAGAAGGCATGGCGCTATTCCCACTCAATCGCCAACAGTCTCTATAGTGAGGATTCTCAGTTCTCACTGCTAAGGCTCCCTATCCTGTTCAGATTTCAACAGAGCATTTGTACCTCCCTACCCTGTTCAGATTTCAACACAGCATTTGTACTAAGTGAAATTAGTTTATTTTTCTGATTATTTTTTCTTCCTCTCCCTACAATATTTTAAGCACCCCAAGAACAGGGACTTGTCTAGTCTTACACCACTGTACAGTCAGAGTACAAAAGGCTGTGTGCGCAATAAAAACGTCAAATGACCACTACTACTCAGGTAATTTACTTTAAGGTCACCAAGTATATGTAAGATCAAGTCAGTACCAATAAATCAGTAAGCCCAATGTAACCGCAAATACAAAATAAATTATCGCTCTGTTTCTGAGTAAAAGTGATCTTTAAAATTGTACCAGTTTTTGTTCCAGCTTCGAGGCCAAAAGATTTGGTATGGCTTGATGATTTCAAAGACAGGTTATTTTTCCATGTATTTCATGAAAGTCAAACACTACAATAAAACCAATGTGACCTAAACAGCAAAACCACAATGGTGGATGATCAGGACCCTCTGTTCCAGGGAGGAGACCCCTGTGCTTTCTGGAAGTTTTTTTTAAATCAGAAGAGTATCACAGGATGCCTCTTTGAAACTTTCATCAAAGATCAATCAACACATGCGTGTGTACGTGTCATAATACTGGATTTTTCTCTAAAACTTTTGAAAGTACTTCATGAATATTCAAGAGATTTTGGGTTGCTGGGGAAATCTTAAGGGAAGAAAAAGTTCAAAGTTACAATTGCAAAGAATCAGGGAAATCCTAAGTATAAGAAAAACATTTTACACACAAAATCAAGTACCAACTTGCCAGAATTCAATATCCTGAGTGTTTTCAAGCTAGTTATTTCTAAATAATCTTATTACACATGTAAAGTGATTTCCTCACTTTTACTTGCTTATAAAACCTCTAAAAACAGTACACTTTACAAAAACTAAACAAGGATTAAATAAAATATGATTTCAACTCAACATCATGATAAAATCTGGAGAAGATTATGAAGACTAGAAAAGTTCTAAATCTATGGTAATTATCCAAAGCAAAACTTTTCCAGTTTTTCAATTGCGACTTAAACAGTAGCTGAAAGTCAAATTGCAGTACTATTATCTAATTAAGAGTTGCAGCAATGTCACACTAATTTTTATTTTACAATATAGACATCACTGCATTCAGAGAAATAACAAGATCAAAAGAAAACATATTTATCATCAGGCCTAGGAAGTTCCTCTGTCCAAAACTCAAGAACTTCAACTTAACAGAACAGTTAGGTACATTTATGGGTCTTGCATTTTTTTTCTCTCCTTTAAAAAGCTGGTATCCTCTTTCAAGGCACTGGCAAAATACCACTTTAGATCTCACTCAGGAAAGCGATAGTGTTTCTTCCCCACCCTACTTACACATCTTTTCTTTTCTACCAGGAAAAGTTAGCACACCTGAACCAGGTCAGGTGGTACCTTCCAGCTGGGCAACCTCTCCATGCTCTGAAGAGTACAAGTCTGTCAACCAACAGGCCTGAGGAAGCCATCTGATGTGATGGAAGTATTCAAAAACTGGTGTGTGGCGATGGCTGCACAACTCTTTAAAATTACTGAAAATCATTGAATGACACACTTAAAATGGAGAGATCTGATGATAAAGAAATTATACCTCAAAAAAGCTGCTCTGGTGGAGCAGCAGTTAAGTCAATCACCTCCAAAGGAGCAAGCCATATACTTGGGTTCAAGTCCCATCCCAGGACTGAGGGGAAGCAAACAGTGTGAACACCTAAATAAAAAATAAAGTGTTTCTTCCTACTCTCTCTTCCCATCTACCTGCCTATTCGCCTTCATTCCTGCCTGCACCTTTAAAAAGTCAAGACGGGAAAAAAAAAAAAAGTAATAACCAGGAAGAGGCAAACAGTGAGAGAGTACAGTTGAAGAAAGGAGTGTCTCTAAGAACCAAACAAACTAAACATGTAATTAATAATGTATCTAAAATATAGCCCTCTACGCCATCAAAAGCCTGGTTCATCCTGCTCCAAAAGGAGACCTGATCACTCTCATGATTCCATCTGCAGAATGCAATCTATCTAGTGACAAGGCAAGGGCAGTGAAAAGTTGGCAGGTGATTTTGTAGAAATCAAATCTTGTCCACAAGATATAGGAGGAGAAGTTCTCCTAACTGATCCTCAAAAGTCAGAGTGCTCCAGTCCCACACTACACTCTTCATGATTTAGTCTTTATTGTCATGAATGATGTAAATCTTACCAACCTTTTTCACACCTTTCTCCCTCCCGATGTCTTTAGGTCTCATTCACATCTTAGAAATTTAATATATGTCCTTTGGATAAGAGGCAAGATTTTTCTAATCAAACTGAGGAACAGCAATTCTCAGAGGGTGCAGTTGTGTGTCTACCAGCATTCATGCAAAGCTGGCGCCCCTGGTTGACTGGTAAATGATGGCGACAACTATGCAAAGAATGATTTAAAAAAAAAACTCCAGAATGAAGGCTGACTGGCCCAAACTAAAAACCAACTCAGAGCAATAAAACTAAATTTCCATACTAGTCAACAGGCTAGAAAAGCCCTTTGATTATTTAAAAGTTATTCTAAAATCACAAATTTTTGTCCATTGGCCAGCATCTAAAACACAAGTTTTCTATGTCCATTGATACCAAGTCTGATTCCAGAAACTACGCAAGGCAAAAAAAGTCAAACGTTTGAGGTACCAAAAAATTACAAGAAAAAGACCCAAGGAAAAATCAGCAGTAATCAGTATCAGAGAAATTAAGCACCAACTGCACTGGATAGGACAGGATGAACACCTGTATGTGAAGTTCATTCACAGCCTAAGAAAGCCAAAAAGTTACATGCCTTCCTATTAAGGATGACTTCTAGAATAGGGCTAAAACACCAAAATATTGACAATAACCAAAAATGAAACAAATTTAGGCTAATGTTATCATGAACTGCTAACAGCTTAGGTCTACAGACCACTATAATCTGTGTTCAAATCTTACTCAACAGACATCAAAAAATTACCCACAGACCCTTAAAGATAATAGATGTGCATTCTGTTCTGAAACAGACTCTAAAATACTTCCTTACTAATAATTTTATGTACCTGTCTTAAAAACAACTTGTCATCATCTGTGGCTCTGGAAAATCTTTAAACACCTATATTGTTTTTAAAGTCAGAACCAGCCACGTGCTTCCAAAAAGTTGTTGAGTCAGATTATTTTTCTATACATGTAAAAACTGAAATGTATTTCATTATGAGGTAATTATTCCCAGCAATACATCAGAAGCAAACTTTTAAATGTGGTTAGATTCTCTTCACCAGTAAAGTTCTTAGGAGTTTCCAAGTCATTTACTCGAACATCATCTACGATAACACTCAAAGCAAAACCACAATAAAGAGGCTTGACTTCTCAGGGATTCTACATGTAAAAAACATTACTCATAAATAAAACACAATCACTATTGCTTTAAATCACAAATACATTTCCAAATCTTCATGCCATTTGATGGAATTCCCTACTTGAGATGATAAAACCTATTAAGCTCCCAATGAGTGATTTTTAAAAGTAAATCTATAATACAGAAAAATGACATGAACTTACTTTAAAAACTACTTCGAGGGAAATACTCTGAGTTCTAGGTATTTTTACTCAACGGTCTCATTATTTAAAGAATCACTGGAGTTCACACAACTACTTCAACAGTAACTGGATCAATGAATTCTAGAGTTCTATTATTTGACGTTGCCCAATATCCTATTTAACCCCAGGTACACAAGCAATAAAACCCTAACAGAACACATCCAGTCAGAAAGGTGGGGTACTAGTACACAGCTACATTGGGATGCCACCAATTCACAATACCTGGTGAAATAAGACTTCTGACAATCAACTTTTAAGTCTTCAACGTTCCACCAGAAACTGACTTATTCTGTCTCTTTTACACTCACATACCCCAATGCCTGCCCGTTAAATGACATCAAGAATAGTTTGACTTCAAACTCTAACATCACTAACAGAATTCCAGGTATCAATTAAAGGATGACCCGATGATCAGAAAATCAGCTCTAACATTTTATCCAAAGGTATCTAAATGTTAAATCGGGAATAGTTCAACTCGCTTTGATACCAGGTGCCACTTACTACCTGCATCTAAATAAAAAGGAATTTTTGCAACATTCTTCTCATCATAAAGCTTTAAACACCTCAACGTAGTCACACTATTCATTTCACCATTTTGCAAAATCGTCCTCCATTACCAGTCAGCATAAGCTAATCAGGAAAGAAACACACAAACTGACAGCTACGTCTTCCAAAAAACGCACATAATCAAACCCCAACATTTATTTTCAAGTGCAAGAAAATAACAGATATTTGCAGCTCATGACTGGAAAAGCACAACCAGCGTTAGTGTACCACCACTATGAATTTCTCAAAGAGAAAAAGAATTCAGTGTAGACAAATTAAAAACATTCTGCACATGGCAAAAACAAAAAAAGTCTAATGTCCTACAATGCACAGCAAACGCACAGCTTCCTCTCTTTTTGAGTCATAAGCCAATGGGTACAAGTGTCAAATAAACCCAGGGTCTGCTGAAATAAAACGAAAACATGGAAAAATTTCCTCCTCCTAAATCATTCGGGGAACACGAGGCTCTGCACCGAACGCTAAATACACAGCACCAGAACGCAAAGCGCCCACCCCAAGTGCAGGAGGGCTGTGCTCAACAAGTTGGAGGGGCGGAAAGTAGCGCTCTCCCCTCTCACCCCCAGAGAGTGTAACAAAGGTACCTGGTGGAGGTGCCTTTCCGCACGTCGCAGATGCTGCACTTGAAGGCTTCGGCGCTGTTCCTGAAGGTGCAGACGCTACAGTCCCAGAACCCTTCGTCTGCAGCGGGCTTTGCTTGTCTCTTCGGCCTTCCGAGTGAAGAGCGGGGAGGAGGGTACGGAGCAAGGGAGACAGAAAGCACGGACGCCGGTGAGCCGTCGTCGCTCCAAGACCCGCGGCTGCAAACTTCGCCCGACAGCCGCCCGCCGCCCGCCGGGGTCGGGACCGGCCCCTGCGCCGCGTTCCGGGCCGGGCGGGTCCTCCCGCAGCGGCGGCGCTGGGAAGGGCCGCGCGGGCGCAGGAGGCAGACGGCTCCGCGGACCGGCGCGCGAGGGCGAAGGCGCGGGCCGAACCGGGGGTGCGTGGGGGCACCGGAGCGGGCACGGGGAGCGGACCGGCGGCCCCCCGCGCGCCCCGCCCCGCGCCGGCCCTCCCCACCGGGTTAAATCTCCCTTTGTCTGGCGGCGGCGGCGGCGGGCGGCGAGGAGGAGCCGCCATGGCTGCGGCGCGCACGGCCGCCGGCCCCGAGCAGAGCGACACCGCCTCCCGCCGCCCCCGCCCCCGCCCGGTCTCCATCTTAACAGCGCCGCCCCCGCCCGCGGCTCGGGGCCTAGTCGACGCCGCCCGCCCGCCGCCCGCAGCTCGGAGCAGGTACCTGGTCGGGCTCTTCTTGTCGCCCATGGTCATGGATGGGCTGTACCCCGCCCCCCCAAAGCCGAACCCGCGCCGCTCAGAAGAGAAACGCCGTCCGGGGAGTCGTCGCGGACCGGCCCCCCGCCCTCCCCCGCACCCGCCCGCCCGCCCTCAGCCGCTGGGCTCGAGCTCCGGCCGCCGCCGCCGCCGCCGCCGCCGCCGCCAGTCTCCGGACGAGACTAGTCCCCGCCAGCGCCGCCTCCGCCGAGTGACTGACGAGGGGCGGGGCCGGGCGCCGCGCGTCACGCGACGGGCGACCAATGGGAGGGCGACTGTCGGCGCTGCGAGGGCGGGGGCGGGGCGCTGGGGGCGGGGCATGGCGGACGTGCCCGGGAGTGTGTGCGCGCTAGGGCGCGCGTGCCTGCCGGTGGCCCCGCGGCCGGCGCGGCGGAGCGTGCGGCCCGGTGGGGTGCACGTGGCCGCGCCCGAGAGCGGGCGGTGGGCCGCGGCCACGCCGTGGGGCTGTCGCCGCGCCCGGAGCCCTGAAGCAGCTCCGGGGAAGTAGTTCAGCGCAGTTTGCGCGCGCCGAGTGGGGCTGGCAATAGCCACGACGCCTCGAGGCTCTCAGTGCCCCTAACCGGTAGGGCCTCGTTTTACCCGAGTGCCCCCGCGCCCTTCTGCTCCGCTGCCACGCGGAGCTTTGTATGTGTCTCTTGGAAGTCCCAGCATCCAACAGATCCGTCGGGCTGCAAGCCCCTTCCCGGGCCCCTGACGCAGGAGGAAACTGTGCAGAAAGGGTGTGGTCCCCAAGGGCCAAGGTCTAAAGGTCCCAGAGGCCAGACCCAAGCTCCGGCGCGCGCGGACTCCCGCTGGAGCCCCCCGGAGCTTAAATAGGGCGTTTTTCTGGGTAAGTTGCTGTTCAAATCCAGCCGGCCACGTGCCAGCTCTCTAACCTTGCGCCGCAGCGCCTTGTCTTCAAAATGAGGCTAATAACCCTCTTCGCAGAGTTGTTTTGAAAATTCAGAGACAAGGATTGAAAAGCACACAGGTCAGTGCCTAGCACTTAGAGAGGACCAATACAAAGTATTAGGTTGAGAACTTTTAACAGGGCTTGAGTTGTGCACCATTTACTCCTCTTTAGAAGATACTCAAAGACAAGAACAGGTAGTCCCAGAAACAGTACCCTTTATACCCTGCTCCAGGATACATGCCAAATTGACTTGAACATGACTCAGTCCTGTTTACCCTCAGGCACTTCGGAGTCCTGGTGGGGGAGGACCCCAGATGATAATGTAAAAGGTCTTAGCTAGGCTGAAGCCCTCAGTGGGGGTTGGAATAGTATCTAAGGGTGATGTTAGAAACTGGGGTGTGGGGTGGGAAAGAAAGCCAAGACAGGCCCTCAGGCCCCCTATATATGCAAACACCAAGTGGGTAAGCACAGAGTTTGTTATCTGGACCGCCCCTTGGAAGGGAAGCCTACTTTGCTGAGACCAGAGAAGCTCATTGAAACTGAGATCCCAGGAAGCTGTAAATCCTAGTATCAGCCCCGGGGAGGGAATGTGTCGTGATAAGCTGTATCAGCTCACAGTGTCCTCTACAAACAGGCACACCTTGGAGGACCAGGAGGGTCAGGGTGCTGTTTAGCTAGGGTCAGCAATCACCCAGGGCTTCGTGATCACCTCTGCCTTCCCAGGAAGGGGAGAGGCGAAGCGGAGAAAGTGAAGGGAGATATGGGGACTGCTGGCCAGTGGGGCTAGGGAAAAAAATCAAGGGAAATGGGTGCAAGCCATGGCCAGTGGCCAAGACCTTCCTTGGTCCCCGGTGTGTGCCTGGCATGATCCCAGGACTCTGCCCCTGGTGTGAATGTAGTGAAAGAAAAGGTACATTAAGAAATCCTAGCTGGAGGAGAGACCTCTTGGGAGGAAAGGGGGTGACTGGGAGCTACAGGTATTGGAAAGGACACATTAATATTATTCACATAGATAAAATGCACAAATCATGCAACTCAGTAGGAAAAAATGTGCATGTATACCTTTGTATCCACCATCCACATCAAGAGGGAACATTTTCATCCTTCCATTGAATTGCTCCCCTCCCTGGAGATAAACGCTATTCCATCTTCTTTCACCAAAGATCAGCTTTGCCTGCTCATGAACATCATACACATAGGTTATATGTTCTCTACCTTTTGCTTAATATAATATTTGTGATTTTCATCCATATGTTGCCTATATCTATACTTTTGTGTTTACTTAAGCACACAGAATTCCATTGCATATACACCTTAATTTAGTTATCATTAGAGGGTGACATTTTTAGTATAGGTTTTGGTATCTTTGTCCTGTTTTACCTTTTCAAACAAAGAAAAAGGTTTTTAAATGTCTATAAGAAAAGAGTTACAGAATAGAGAACATCACATATAGTTGCAACTTTAGAGACTAATTCCATTCACATGTTGGAGGTACATGTATATGAAAATCTCCTTGTAGTTATTGGAGCCAGAGTAGACTACTTCTAGAACACTTTGCTGTAGAACAGCAGGATGCCAGGCAGAGCTATCCTCTGATTCTAGAGCTGTAGTTCCAGCTTGAGCTGGTTAGGGAACCTATCTTCCCCCACCATGTTGCTTTGGACCAGTGTGGGGTGAAAGGAGGAGAGAGAGTTGACAGCAAGCCCTTCCCTGCTCCTTGGTTTCCTGTGTTGAACTTCCCTTTCATGTTTCTGGTGCTTTACAAGTTATTTGAAAGTCGTGGTTTAATGTAGATGCTGGTTAGAAGCACTCTCCAAGAATCATGGTGCAAATAATTCCATGAACAAGTAGGACATATTGTCTCCCTTCCCCTCATTCACACCAGCTTCGTTGCTGTTCTCAGAACAGTCATGCTCCCTCCACAGGGCCTTTGCATGGACTGTTCCATCTGCTTGTGATACTCTTTCCCCAGATAACCACATTTTCAGCTGCCTCACTTCCTTCAGTGAGGTTTTCCCTAGTTACCCAATCTAAAAATTTCATATACCAGTCCACGACTAATACCTCATGTTATCCTCAACTGCTGTATTTTTTCCTCCTTAGCACTTATCTCCATCTAACATACCATGTAGTTTACTTATCTCGTTGAGCAGATCTCAGCCCCAGTAGAATATAAGCTGCATAATGGCAAGATTTTTTTTTTTTTTCCTCTCTTACTGTCCCTTCCCCTAACCCCCACTGATCTATATCAAGTGTCTAGAACAGTGTCTGGTAAACACATATTGAAGAAAATTTCTTAGGTTAACAATTAATTGAGCAGCAACTAGGTGCCATAGCCCATGCCAGCAACTGGGAGATCAGATAGAGAGGACAGGTTCGACTCCTAATCTTTCCCAGTTTATTTTCTAGTTGAGGGTTTTATCAGATTTTATTGAAGTGATTAATTATGATTGTGACAATTGCTGCAAAGTACAGGATGCAAAGGAAGAGGGGGTTTGCAGCTGGGGGATCGGAGAGAGATCCCTGTAAAAATTAAGACTGCCCAGGAGAAGGAGTGTGGCACTGTGGGAGAGAGGATGAGCCTGGCCGGAGGGGTAGACACCCCCACTGCATCCTGGCAGGGGTGGCTTAGCTGAGAGTGGGCTCTATATCCTAAGCACCATGGAAGACACTGATGATGATTTTACCAAGAATGTGTGTCTGCCTGAAACTGTGATCTGTTTAGTGGAGATTCTGGGAGAACCCGACCCTTAGAGAGGGATTGAGGGGGAGACATTTAGATTAACCTGAGAGGTGGGCCCATGGGCTTCCCTCCTTTCTTTTGCTCAAGAAAGAAGCAAAAAACGACAGATGCCTGCCAAAGGAAGGAACTGGAACATTATCAACTCAGCTTCTTCCTGCCTTTAAATTTGCAAGTGCTGTTCCCAGGCAGGAAATGTTCACTCTGCGCCGACTGGAACTTTGAACCTTAGGAGTACCCGGTAAAAGTATTGCAAACAATTGAGAGAAAAAAGCCTTTTCCAAATACCTCAAGGTTTACTCCTGTCCATCTCCCCCACCCATGTTACACATTAGGGACTGAGTCCCAGACTGTAGCTCAGGGTAGGGTTTTCACCAATCAGCAGTGACGTGATCAAAGTAAGAGATAAATGTTTTAATGCTTGTCTGCATCCAAGTAATCACCAATAGCTGAGTCTCAGAAAGGACTATATTTTGATACTGAGATTATGTCCTACCAATTATTTGTTTCTTTCATTGCAGGATTGGGTAATTTAAATGCCCCCCCCCCCAATTTCTTTTTCATTTAGATGTATGTATTTATATATTTAGAGGCTTTTTAAATACATGGAAACTTTCTCTTTGTTGTTTTTGTTGTTGGTTTTTTCGCTTGATAATAACTTGGAAATCTTTTATTTATTTTTTAAAAGTGTTATTGAAGTAACATCGGCTGTAACATTATATAGTTTGCAGGTATACAGCATTAAAATTTGACATCTATATATGCGACATTATGATCTCCACCAAAAGTCCAGTCTCTACCTTCCACCATAAAGTTTACCCGATTCACCCAGGCACGCACACCCCTGCGCCTCTGGTCAATCACCACTTTGTTCTTGTAGTCTAAGACTGTTTATTTTGTTTATCTTCCACATATGAGTGAAGTCATATTTGTCTTTCTCTTTCTGACTTATTTCCCTAGCATAATTTCCTCTAAACCCATCCATGCTGTTGCAAATGGCAGGACTTCATTTTTAGAGTAACTGAGTAGTATTCCATTGAATATAAAATATCTACCACATCCTTATCCACTCCTCTGTTGATGTGCACTTAGGTTCACTTTCTTGGCTATTGTAAATAGTCCTTCAATGAACATAGGGAGACATATATCTTTTCGAATTAGTGTTTTTGTTTTTTTCAGATAAATACCAAAAGATGGAGTAACTAGGTCATATGGTAGTTCTATTCTTAATGTTTTGAGGAATCTCCATACTCTTTTCCATAGTGACTGCATTTGTTTACATTCCCAACAACAGTGTATGAGGATTCCCTTTCTCCACACCCTTGCCACTTGTTTCTTATCTTTTTTATATAGATGACTTTCTCAGGTATAATGTGATATTACACTGTGGTTCTGTAAATATCCCCTCTATAATGTAGTTCTGGAAATAGTAGATGGTAGGCCTTTCTTAAAATATCCACAAGTGGCCAGATCACGAACTGACAATTCTGTGTTGGTTTCCCAAGGGTCTCTCTTCACCTGCATTCTTCTTGAAGTGCACCAAGAGCTAAATGGTTTTCATAAAACTTTTCAAGCTATTGTTACTAAGGGGAAGAAGAAGTCAAAAACAGTAACACTTAGTGACTGAAAAAGCCAGCTGAAAAATCTGAAAAGAAGGGTGGAAGCTAGGAAGGTGAAGATTTCCATCCTGATTGCTAAGATTTAACGCCCTACTTCGCACTGAACGTTCCTTCTGTGTTTTAAGAGAGAAGATTGTTTCTTGAAGCAACTAACTACCTGAAGTGTCTTAGGAACTAAGATGTACCTAGCTCATTTCACTTAAAGGCTGCTAGCTGTGCTAATCCTCCAGAGGCTGTCTGCAGAGCCCACTAAAGAGAAGATTAACTTCTAAAGAAGCAGCCCTGTAGTCAGAGAGAGGCGAGCTTCCCTGACCATCCGTGTTTGAAACTTAACCAGCTTTTGCAACCAGTTCAAATGTCCCCTGAGCACATGCTTATCAGAGAGGTGAAATTTTATTGAACTGCTTCTTGCACAGTAGGAAATATATCACAAGTCACAATTGTCCTGGGTTATACCTCACACCATTTACAAAAATTAATTCAAAAGACTGAACTTCTAGAAGAAAATACGGGAGAATACTTTTGTGTCCTTGGGTGGACAAAGGTTTCTTAGATGTTAGACAAAATTATGATCAGTAAAAGACAAAGTTGATAGTTTAAATGACCACCCCCCCCCCAATTTAAAATTTCTATTCTTTAAAGATGCTGTTGAGAAAATGAAACGACAAATCAAAGACTGGGATAAAATATTCATAAAAACTGTATCTAATAAGGGAATTATACCCAGAATAGCTGAAGAACTTTCACTGTACAATAAAAAGACAACCGAATGAAAACAGTGAGCAAAAGATCTGAATAGACACATCACACACAAATAAATGAATAACTAATAAGCACATGAAAAGATGCTCAACACAATTATTTATCAGAGAATAACAAAGTAAAAGAGGTACCAGTGCATATTAGAATGACTTAACCCCCCAAATCCTGGAAGTCCCAAATGCTAGGGAGAGTTTGGAGGACTCACATACAGTGTCGAGGGCGTGGAGTACAATTTAGTTCCAATGTGAACAGTTTAGCAGTATCTTATACAGGCTAACCTACTCATCATTTAAACCAGCAATCCACTTCTAGAGATTTATCAAGAAATAAAGACATACTTTTACACATACACACATGCCAACCCTGTACTCAGCTGTTTATAGGAGATTTATGCATAATCATCAACATTTGGAAACAACCCAAATGCTCTTCAGTGAGTAAAGTGTGGTATATCCATGCCATAGAATACAACTCAACAAGAAAAAGGAACTGACCTCTGACATACACAACACAAGTGACTCTCAAATGCATGACCCAAATGAAAGAAGTCAGACTCAAAATGACATATATCATGTGGTTCTAGTTATAGAACATTCTAGAAAAGGCAAAACTCTCCAGTGAGTGGTTACCAAGGGTTGGGAGTGGAGGGATGATTTGACTTTAAAGGGAGAATCAGCAAATGGAGTTTGAGGGGTGATGGAAGGAGTTTACGCCCAGGCTGTGGAGGTGATTACGAGACAGAATACTTTCATCAAAACTGGGACCTTTCCTCCAGATAGAAAACATCTATAGTTTATAAATTTATAACTTCTGTTCATTCTGGATTGAAAAATTTCCCCCAAACTTCTACAAGAGCTAGCACCTGGAAGTCTGCTGTACTTCTAGCAATTCCATGCTTTCCAAGGATTCTTTTCAGTAATCCACCCAGTTACTCAGATCATAGTCCTCAGAGTCACCCCACCTCCTCTCTGTCCTATCTATCCTGTATCCAGTGCCCCATTTGATATGAGAGGAAACTGTGCCAGTGAAGATGTTTGCCCAGAGTCAGGCTCAGACTTTGAACTCAGACTCAGCATCTGACTTCTGAAATCCACCCCTCCAGTTCTCTTCACTGGGCTGCATCCCACACAATGCTGTCATTGAAATAGACCAGTAGGTTTGGAGGGTGCCCGCCGAAGGTGAGCAGACATTGAGTTTAGTTCAAGTGCTCCTTCCCAGGTGGATCGGAGTCCTCTTAAAGACAGGGAAGTTTCTGGCCCTGGCAACCATCGTTCCTGAACCCACATCACCATGAGTTCCTGCCAAACAAGACCTGCATGCCAGGCCTGGGATGAGTAATGAGCTTGGGCACAGCTCCCACTGCACCTTAGGAATACGAAGAATGGGGGTGACCTAAGAAGGTGTGACTTCCTTCATGGATTCAGCAGCCAGCATCTATTGAGGCCCTGGGCCCAGAAATTGCTTTTTTGTCAGCTTATTCTTGATATTCAAATGTTCACCTGTAATATCAGAGTCAGAGGATTTTGAGAGTTGAGAGAAGAACCAAGATCACCCATCTAGTTCTGTCTTTTTAGTTCAAGCCAGAAACCCAGGAGCCCGGTGTTCACAGGTTTTCACACACATCGCTGCCCTTGATCCTCACAGCCCTCCTCGCTGTGAGTCACCCTGGTCTTGTCCTCAGGAGGAAGACCCCACCCAAGGATGTGATCCCACCAGCAGGCTTTAAATCTAGGGGCTACCATGTGCCTCGGTTTGACTGGGATTGTCCTGGTTTGGCAACATTGAACCCCCTTTAACCACGCCACTGTACCTGGTAATACTCTGATTGGTCCCAGATTCTACTCCTAAATTCATGGTAAATCTATTGAACCCCAGGCTTTAAACCTGCTTTCCTGACCACAGATTCTCTCTAGTCTACAATAAACAAAATTCCCAGAACCCAAACATCCTAGGACTCATTAATTAAGAATTAGATTAACCTTCCTCTATGGCTCAGGCAGCTAAGTTATGAAAACCAGGGACCTGGGTTCGAGATCCATGGTGGCGGGGGTGGGAGCATGCAAAAAAATTAGATTATGAGACTCACCCCCAGGAATAGCTGATGTTGGGGTCTATTTATACATTGCTGTAGACTGAATTGTGCCCTCCCAGATTCGTATGTTAAGCCCTAACCCCCAGTTCGTCAGAACGTGACTCTCTAGAGACTGGTGGTTAAGGAGAATGAGGCCCTTCGCGGGGGGCCGTAGGCCAGTGGAGTCCGTATCTGCTTAAGAAGAGGAAGAGACAGGCGGGACGCGACAGAGGAAAGGCCCCAGGAACAGAGGCCTCAGGAGAAAGCAGCCCTGTGAACTCCTTGACATGGAGCTTCCAACCTCTGGAACTGTGAGGTAACACACTTTATTTGACCATCACCCCACCACCTTGTTTCTGCGCTGCTGATTTCGGTGGTCTGCGTGGGCAATGAGTTTGTGAGCAGAGAGGCCATGTATCCCACACAGACGCAGTGTGTACTCAGGTGAGGCATCTTAGTTCAACGAATGCTGACTCCAAACCCATGCAGTGGCTTCTGTGATGGTGCCTCTTTTAGAAGTAAGGCAACTAAGACGACAGTCACTGGCCCTGAGCAGCATGCTTAGAAAGGTGTTGCACTGAATGTAGGCAGACAGCGCTCTGAGCCCACACTCTGAAGGGTCTAATTTAACTCAGTTATTATTCCCATGTTCCAGATAAGGACATGGAGACTCCACGGCCCCAGAGCCAGAGCTGATGGAAGAGAATTACAAGTTCTTTAAAGTTCATCACAGACTCAATTCCTGGAACTCAGAAATCCTGAAAGTCATTTTTTGGAGGAAAGAACTAGACCCACCTGGAGAGGTAAGAAATACATAGGCAATGACAAAAGAGCTTGCAGGGGAGAGGCAGCTAATATTGACAGGTGAGGGACATGGGACTGGAAAGAGGAGAGACATGTGGCAGAAACCCTCTACCGTCCTCCCCTTCCCGCTGCTGCCCTAGACATAGGTGAAGTGACTTGCCCACGGCCACACAACTAGGGAGGCAGCTGGCAGCATTTATCAGGGCTCCTAGACTTCAAACACCCCTGTCTTCTTACTTTTAGTTTTGGCTTGGACAGCTATTGCTAGGCACCTATTGTGACAGATAAGGACTCTGCAGCCTGGGTGCTGGTGCGCAGTCTGGGAGAGATGGGCGCGGAAGCAGAGAAGACAGTGGAGGTGGTGGCCGTCACATCATGACCATCCTCTCCTGGTCCAGTAAGTCCTCACTTAGTGGCGTTGACATGTACTTGGAAACTGGGACTTTAAGCAAAAGGGCATATAGCAAAAGCAGATCCTCCAGCAGCCTGGGTTCAGTCAACGTAGACGAGGATTGTTTGGTTTTGTTTCTCACCAACATTAAAGCAAAACAACTTTGACTGAGACGACATTGTTTGAGGACATACATGCTACGTTCTCCCTTTCCCAAGCAGATGACTTGACCCGTGCTCTCTGTCGTAAGGAAGGAATGTGACCAAGTCAAAGTAGCAAAGGCCTGCCAAGCTCTGCCTCTCATGTTCCATCGTTCTATAGTCTCAGCTTTCTCAGAGGGCACCTTAGAGAAGGGAAGGAATAGATAAATGTGAAGAAACTAGTAGATGGGGTCCCTTTTTCCAGACAAGAAAACTCTTCCAGTTGCTGGTGGTGGGAGAGAAGATTAGACATTAATAAGACAGGAGGGCTGAGGACTGAAGAGCAGGGGGTCCTTCCTCAGATGGGCTTGGGTCAGAGTGAGAAAGAAGGAAGAAAATTAATAAAATGGCAAAGAAATGAGAAGGACAAGAAAAGGGTTTATGGAATGAAACAATGAGATATTTTTTCAACAGTAGACTCTTAGACATAATTCATGATTAGACTTGAGGGGTGAAGCAGAGGGAGGGGTCCAGGATGATACCCAGATTTCTGACTTGGATAACTGAATGAGTAATGGTCATATTAACAGAGATCAAATCATAGGAGGGGAAGCTGTTTGAAGGAGAATATATTGAGTTGGGTTGTACTTAGGATGTGTTCAATGTGTCGTTTAGAATGTCTTTTGCTCAAGTAACAACAGAGCAAAAATCCCTGAAATGAGGAAAAGGATTAGCATAGTTGGAATCTCAATCCCAAAAGGAGATGCAATTAGTTCATCATTAAAGACACAGCCTCCATCCTTCTCTTGCTGGATTTGACCCATTTCTCATGGTTGCAGAAGGTTGTCACCACTGCAAAATTACATGACACAACAATTTTCAGAGGCACAAAAAGGAGCCATCTTTCATGTGTCTTTTTAAAGAGAAGGAAAACCTTTCCTGGACATTCCCAGCAGTCTCCCTCGTTGCATCGTCCTTGCAGAATCAGGTCACCTGGCCATTCCTTGAGCAATCACGGGCTTCAGGGAATGTCAGAAGTGGCACCGCAGTTGCAGGGGGCTGGAGGGCAGGCACCACCACCACCTCGACAAGTTGAATGTGGCATATACAAATATTGGAAACAAGGATCAGAGGACAGATTCTGCCTGAAGATCCCATGAATGTAGTACCTGAAACCGAGATTGTGGACCAGTGCCTTTGAGGACCAGGCAGAGAGATGACAAGGGGCCCAAAGACAGAACTCTGGAGAACAGCTCAATTGAAGAGACAACCTGAGGAAGAGAAACTATGTCCTATTGCAAACTTGAGTCTAGAGTCAAATGAAACGAACCCAGATGAGAATTCTCCTCCTGCTACTTATTAGCTCTGTGACCCTGACTGTGGATCCCTTCATCACTCAGAGCCTTGTCTGTAAAATGGAACTGTCAGTTTCTAAAGCCCAGGGAAGAGTTAATTAGAAAACGCACACAAAACCTTGACAGGATCTCAGCCCACAGCTTCCTAGTCAGCCATGAGAAAGAGAACAGTCCAGAGCAGGTCAGAGAAGGAGTGGTGGGGAGAAGTGGTGACAAATCGAATGGGCGGGAACACTTCAGAAGGAAAGAGTGGCAATTATGTCATCTGCTGAAGAGAGGTCGGGTCACAAGTGGACTGAAACATGCCCTTTGGATTTAGCAATTAGAAGGTCACTGGTGCCCTTGACAAGAGCACACTGAGTGCCGTGTTGGGGTTGGGAGCCAGGAAGTCGGTCAGCAGTCAAGAGCAAATTCAAGTCTCCTGGCAGCCAGCCTCTGCTTTCTTTGCGCTCCGCTAGAAATGGCTTCATTTTTGAAAATTCCCATTTTAAGTCATGACTCAAAATACTCATCTGGAGAGCAGTAAACTGTAGGATTCCACAATCTGTGAATGAAACGGCCCTTCTTCATCTCTCTCTCTCTCTCTCTTTTTTTCTGAATAAAGCGAAGGTGGTTGTTTCCTTTCATTAGAAATATGTTACATTCTTCTGGACAGTTTGTGTTATACTGCTTTTTTTGTCTTTTGTGGGTTTTTTGGTTTTTTTTAGTTATATGGTTCTTTTTTATATAACATATTCACATCCATAAAAACAAACAAAACAAAGCCCAAACAACATATGTGCTTTGCATTAAATGCAAAAAGTTCAAACCCCTCACTCTGTGCACATTTTTGAGGCAAAGTGTGGGATGAGGAAAACCCTAGAAGAACCATGCAATTTGACCAATCCTCCAGTAAGGAAGGAGAGCAGTTGCTCTTGAGACCAATTTGGTCATATGGATCATGTTTGTCAGGGCTGTCATTAACAACCTAATATGTTTCCCATTGCAGAATGTCTGCACATAATCCACACATGGGCAGCGGCTAAGCACAGTCAAGTTTGTGATCTTCCTGCTTTCCCCTCCTGGCTAGCTCAGCTCCCCAGTGGATGATCTCTCATCCCCAGCAGCAACTGCATCAGCTACTGTTTCTCAACTCTGGTGAGGAAGGTGGGCTCAGGGCCAAGTCTACTGTCCAGGGCTTCCTGTGGAAGACACTAGAAGAGCCGCACTCTCACCATCAGTGACCCAAGTTCATCACCTCTGCCAAACATCTGGATTGCAACTCACACAGTTCAAAGGTCCAGTGTGTGTGTGTCTGCACATGCTTCACTGTTTCAATGAAGTTGATCTTGAACCAAACACTGGCCTCTATACTGTTCTTTATGTGGAGGGTTTATGCCAGATGTACATATTAACTTCAGCATCTTCTTCTCACAGGCTTTGTGTCTATAGGAATCACAGTAGCCATTTACCATGCATTAAGAGCTACCCAACTCTTCTCTGAACCAAGGTGGCAGATCTCTCTCCCAACAACTGTTTTTGGCACAGAGTCCTCCATCGAGAAGCCTGTTGTAGCCTCTTCTTGCGTTTCAAGTGATCAGGAGGTAGGACAGAGGTGGTGCCTGGGGGACGGAGGTGGGGTTGCCTGTGAGGGGAAACAGGAATGTGCCCTGCTTTTCTGTGTCTAGAAAGAGGCCTGAAGATACAGAATATGATTTAATTCCCACAAAGATTTATTAACAGATTGTAATTTTTATCCAATGCAATCAGTGTGAGGGGCTAGGAGCATGTGCAAAATAGTGTGGGGTACAAAGAAGATAAGACTTTAACCTTGACTAGCTTACTAAGCTTCAAGAGCAAGAGGTCAACTTTCTTCATTCAACCATCACTCAACCAGTTATTCACTTAGCAAATATTTTTCAAGTCTTTTTATATGTCAACACCATAGTAGGCTCCAGGCAGATGACAGAGGGGTGGCTCCCATCAGGAACTCTCTCTCTTGAGAAGCTAAACCTCATGCCCACTGGGTGCCAGGCCCTGGGAGATGCTCCCTTGGAAATAACAGTCTGTTGAGACAGATGAAACAATCAGATATGTCACTTCCAAGATGTGTCTTGAGAGTTATCATTGGGAAGTGCAGGCAGCTAGGGGACAATTAGAAAGGGATTTGGTCTAGTTCAGTAGTTCTTGGCCAACGGCAGTCCTGCTCCTCCACACCCCCGGGGACATTTGACAATATCTGGACACATATTTGATTGTCACACTGGGGGAGAAGGATGCTATTGGAATTTAGTAAGCAGAGGCCAGGGACCCTGCTAAACCTACCATGCACAGGACAATCCCATAGCAAAGAATCATATAACTCTGAATGTCTGTAGCACCAGGGCTGTCATCTCTCTAGTCCTGGGCACAGGGATCTTTAGGGAAGAATTGCAATTGGATTTGAGAACTAAAGGATGCTAGGAGCTCAGAATGCCAGGGAATAGGGAATAAGAGAGGAAATAGAAGAGAAAAGAGTTTTGGAAAGAGGAGTGGAGGATGCAGGAAGGTGGAGGGTGATGAAGTTAAAAATCTGGTCTGCATTCAGAGTGACTAGAGGGCCTTCTGGGTCGTGTTATGAAGTGTGGCCTTTATTTGGGGTCATGGTGACTAGTATAAGCTCTTTACCTACCCACCTCATACATATATCCACTCACCTGAACATTCTTAAATTCAGCGACCTAATTCAATGTGCTTTTAGAAGATCCTCCCTAATAGCAATGCAGATAATTGGAGAGAGAACAGAAGGGAGGCACATGAGAAGCTTTTGCAGAAAGACATGATGAATGGAGGCCATGGCTGTGAACAGGAGGAAATGCAACAGACTCCTGAGGGCAGATAAAATTTTATACTTGGTGATTAAGTGGCTGTTGGGAGAGAAGGATTTGCATAGGAAGACTCTGAGATCTCCAGCTGAGAGCAAATGTGAATGGTAAGGTGTGTTATGGAGAAGTCATATGTAGGGGACTCATTCAGTTTAGAAACACAGTGTTGATGGTTCTGTGGGAATATCCAAATGGGCACATCCTGTTCTCATCAAAGTGGATCAGGTGCTGAGGAAACTCTGCCCTGGAGATGTGGGTGTGGGGTCACTCTGGCCGCAGGTGGCAGCCATCTTGGAAGCTAAGAAGGCATTGGGGAAAGCGCCTCCCAAGAGAGAAGGTCAAGGGCAGAATGTCAGGTTCAGTGAAAGTTGAAGTGCACAAAGAGCAGGGACCACAGAAGAGGGCCAGAGACTGAGAAAGAGCAGATTTATCCCCCACAGAGGGGCTCTCTTTAAGTGATCAAGCTCTCCACTGGAGCAGAGGTTTAGAAGCAGGATATGAAATTAGATGAAGCCATTGGATATGTCAATCAAGAGGTCATTGGTGACCTTTTCAAGAGCAGTTTCACTGTCATGATGAACATAGAATGTATTTAAAGACACTTGGTTTGACAAATGCCAATGTAAAGGAAGAAGGTGGGAACCACAAGTCTTAATATTACAGCAGAATTTGAATAACAGTCATTCTCCAGGTTTGGCAACAAAAAAAGGAATACACCAGTTAAATAGCAGAAAGTCAGATTAGCTACAGGCCAAATCCTAAGAATAATTATTGCATATTAAAAAAAAAGTTTAAAGGGAAGCAGCCCAAGTCATTTTGGCAGATAGCAAAGTCAGTAACTTAGACTTTTCCTGCTCTGTCATTTTAACAGATGTCACATTGATGTCACATTTTGTCCTCATGCATGTAACCACATGGTCACAAAATGGCAACTGTAGCTCCACGCATCACATCCTCATCTGACAGTACCTAAAGCAGGAAGGAAGATCAAATGAAGGCTGGCCTCATACTCCTCTCTCTTTTAATTGAAGAGACTTTCCCTTACATCAATCTCACTGACCAAAACTCAATCACATGCTCTCTCCTGTCATTTAAAGGTCAAGGGGATAGTTAGAAATGACTGACATCAATCAGGTTTCCTCCCCTGAGTTAGGCACATGACTGCAAAGCAGAATTGATGTTTATTCTCAAGGAAGAAGAGGACCTGAGGTTGGCGTACCAACTAGCAGTGTCTGCCATGGAGTGAGAGCAAGCCATGGGGACCAAAACAGAGACCTCACAGAAGGAGAAAAACCCTGGAGAGCTTTGAAAAGAATGACTGGTTTTTAGAATGGATTCCACCAGACATTGAGCGCCAACTGTGGTCAGAAGACTGACTGCTTTGAAGATGTTATCTCTATACTCAACACCAGCAAGATGTAGGTCATGATGGCTCAGTGCTGACAATGAAGTATACTGTTTGATGGCTCGGTGCTGACAATGAAGTATACTGTTTGAGGACTTACTTTTGCCAGGCCCTTTATTCTCATTATCTAAATGACTCCTCAAAACCCAAGTGATATTGATGCTATTAAGATTTCCATTCTATAGAGGGGAAAAGTGATGCATACAGAGGCTCAATAACTTGCCCAAAGTCATTTAGCTAATAGCACCAGGACCACATCATCTCACAGTCAGTGACACACTGACTGGGCCCACTGTGTCCTTAGAAATAAAGATGCCCCCGAGAAGTTCTGTTATACTCTGGAGGTAGAAGTACTTACTTGTAAGAATAGAAAATTTGCTGCCAGGAGCACTCTGTCTTTACCAGTGTCCCGAGTTTTCATTTCCCTCCACAGCTTTGCAAGTAAAGCACATCCAGCGGACCGTGCGTTTCTCCCAGCTCCGCATCCTTGCTTAGTTGCTCACTGGTCCCCTGCTGCAGAGCTGCGCCCTGGAGACCAAGATGTCTAAGCATGCGCGTGGGTAAGTGCATGTTCTTGTTAACCAGAACCTCCTGGTGGGAGCAAAGTCATGGACCAGGTCTGAGTGTTACAATCAAGTTCTGAGGGCATTCACATGCAGGAAGGGAGGGCCTCCCACAGAAGATGACAGAAACCATCCTGGGTGTGCAAGTTCTCCATGGGAATTTAGGTTCACACCTTGAGACGCGAGGAGAAGAACTGCATGGTGCTAACTATTCTCGGTCTGTGCTCAGCGTTTTATGTGCATCATTGCACTGACCCTCACCATGAGGTTATGGAGAACGGAGGAGAAACTTTTATTAGCTCTGTTTTACAGATGAAGAAAATGAGACTTAGTGTGTGAGCGATCTGCTTAAGGGTATACAGCTAGCGAATGGCAGAGATAAGCTCTGAGCCCACCCCAATTTGTCCCTCCAGATCATTTTTAACCACTAGGCTGTACGACCTAGAATCCCTAGGTACTGCCATGCATAAATGTCTCCAGGTATTGAAGGAACCTAGAATGGGGGAGGAGGAGGTATCCTGAAACTCACCATCTTCCCATTTCTTTAAGTTCAGTACATATTCCAAAGTGTGTATATTTCAGGATGAGCACTCATGCCTAATTAAGATCATGGTAGAATATTGGAAAGGCATTTTAGCAGTACCTAGGAACAAAGTAAAAAGGCTGTGAATAATATTTAACCCTTTATCTATGCCCATGGTGTCCTAAGGGTTGGGTAAAAGGGCTTTTACTTTCCTCAGTAAGAAAGAGCACTACGGCAAGACAACTTTTCTGTGGCTAATGCTGACCTGTCCCAGATTGGGTCTTCGCTGAGTTCTTTTACTAACAGACCTCCAGTTTCTGTCCCCACTATCCCCCAAACTGCTAAAGTTGCCCCCTGGAGCTAGCATTAGGAGCTATGGACAGAAAAGTGGGAGACCAATGGGGAATGACAGGAGAACACACCCCACAGCACCACCAATGTGTGGAAAATCCCTTCTAGGTACCAATAGCAACCTTCCTCCTCTTCCCCCTGACCCCAAAGAATAACCTACAGAATCTGGATTCCTCTTGCCAGCATACAAATTAGAGGTATTATTCAGAAATGACATAATTTCAAATCATAATCAAAACCAAAAGCAGGGAGAATATAAAATAATGTCATATTCATCCAAGAGTCCCTCCAGCACAGGGCACCACAGGGGACCAGAGGATGCGAAGCAGAATCCGACACCTCTTCCTGCAGGCAGGGTACAGGACTTGGGGTGTGGAGGCCAGCCTGGAGGTTAATCTTCACTGTGTACAACACAATACAAAATGGCAGCGCTGACCCAGGTCTCTGCTCTAATTCCCAGAATGTTTTCCAGTGGTGAGCAGTAGAGAGTTGGGGGCCTATCCTCACCCGGCCTAAAGGGAAGGGATGGAAATTCTGAGAACTCTTTTTTGTTGTTGAATTATTTAAAATCTGCAGCTCAGCCTGGAAAGACTCAATTAGAGGAGTTGTAGGAAACCCTCAGAACCATGAAAGGCCCAAGGTCATGTTCAAAAGCTTTTAAAAACTGTTAGCAAGGAACGGTTTGGTTTGGTTCACAAAATCAGCATTGACCCAGTCAACACCTTCCTCTTAGCCTCATCTCTCAGCCTCATTCACAACTCCTCAGAACACACAATGAACGAAAACACAGTGCTTCACAGGGCTGGACGAGGGCTTTAGGTTTAGAATTGGGCAAGGTACTTTAAAGCTGTGTGACCTTGAGCAAATTACTTAACTTCTCTGAGCTCCAATTTCCTCACAGAATTGTCATAGTGGATGAATGAGATAGTGATGTATAAAGTACTTTAGATTATTTCATTCCCCATGGAAAATGAACAGTACATAACAATATTAACAGTGCTCAGGACTCATCAGCCCATCAGACCGCTCTTTTCCTTTTGCCTTAACAGCCAGGTTGCTTATGGCCATCATGTTGAGAACTATTGGGACCATGTACAATGCAAGTGATTCTGACCAACTTTGTCTTTAACTTATTGAGTATCTTCTGTATATGAGGCACTGACCTAAGTGTGGTGGTGAAGATCAAGATGAAAAACAAACAAACAAAAAACCAAAGTACTCTACCCTTACTTAAAGAGCTGGCAGATGAGTAAGAAATAAAGTTCAATGAGGCATCTGCTATTATCAAAGTATCTATCATTTCTCTCAGCCCCATTCACCACCCGGAGGGACCAGCCCTCACTGTCTTGTGACCCTTGAGTCATCTTGGTACATTTGATTGGACCAGAGTCAGACAACTGACCACACCAAGCCAATCAGATTCTTTCCTGGGAATTAAAAATTGAGTGCCTTAGGATTCAGACTCAGGATAAAGTTAGAAGGCACAGAACTAAAAGTGATGTAAACTCAAGTCTGGTGGAATTCTCAGCCTCAGACCTATTAGCAAGCAGAGAATTCCAGAGGAACCAAGTAGCTCCTGAGAGAGAGAAGAAAGAGAAGTGAAAGGAATAGCCTTTTTTTTTTTTTTTTTGCATTTTTATTGTAGTAATTATTTTACACATTAGCATAATTTCTTATATATAGGTTCCCCATTTCTTAGATATATGTCAACACACCCTGCCCTCCACCAAATCACCAAGTGCTCTTCCCCATTGTCCACCATTGTCCACCACCATTTGCTCCCCCACCTCCCACTCTCATTCTCTATTGGTAATCTCAGTTCTGTTGCAAGTGTCCAAGGGTTGGTTTTATTTCATCTGTTCCTTTGTTTTGTCTATTCACATTCCACCTATGAGTGAGGTCATCTGGTATCTATCTTTCTTCTTTTGACTTGTTTCACTTAGCATAATTGCTTCTAGTTCCGCCCATGTTGATTCAAATGACACGGTTTCATCTCATCAAAGACCTGTGTATATATGTACCACATCTTCTTTATCCATTTGTCTGATGTTGGGCACTTAGGTAGTTTCCAGTTCTTAGCTGGGAATAGCCTTTTTTTGGTTCCTAACTTTTCAGTTCCTATGAAAGTTGACTATCCTTTCTTCGGTGGGGTTTCATGGGTCTTCTTTGCTGATCAACTCCTTTTTACTTGAATAATCAACTGGTTCCACACAAGGGTCGAGCCCGTGAGACCCACCAATTGGATATTAGAACTTGCCAAAGACCATTCAGATATGACTCCTTTAATCAACTTCCTCATGAAAACCTGATTAGATTAACCACTTGGTTTTAATGCAAAACAACTGTTTGGAAATTGATCTCATTTGAACAGATCCGGGACAGTAGGAATAGTGGTCCCTTTTACTCAGAGTGCCCAGAATTAGGTGATGGTAGACCATTAAGAAGAATACATACTGCTGTGGAAATAAAATTTCAAAAGTGGCAAATAAAAGAGAAGTATTGTTGAAGTCCTTTTAGGCTCTCTGGGCCTGCCTTGTGATTTCTGTGGTGGCCAGCTGCTTGCTTTCAGGTCTTGTCTTTTAGTTGTGGACTGATTTTCCTGGCTGGCTTAAAGGGACACTTTATGGTTGCCACCTAGAAGACAGGGACAGCTGATTAAGAATCCACATTTTCATCGAAGACATCTTTTGAAGACGCGTGAATACAATTATTTTGCTCCAAGTACCCTTTCTGAGTATCCTGGGCTTGCTGGAACATTAGCAAGATTATTTTGCCATCGTCAAAGCCCCTAAAATTTAATTCAGGGAAGTCTATGAAAGGGGGATTGCATTTAAGGAATACGTATATTGCCTGTGCATCAATTGGCCTCTTGGGACTGCTCTAGGGCACAGAGGCCAAAGTTTAGTGATGCATGGAGTTGTCGTCCTAATGGTAAATATTGATTAGTAGCCTCAAAAACAACCAGCAGGCATTCAGTCTTTCTTCCAGCCAGACGCCAGGCTCCTGGAGAAGGAGTGTCTTTTCCAGAGAGCCTTGAAAAACAATGCGTGAAACACTCAAGCTTGCAATATACAGAGAGGCACTAAGATAGTGAATGATTGCTTCAGCAGGATAAGTGGAAAATGATAAATAGCATCACACAACATCTACATAGCTATGATACCAGATAGGGAAGTACTGAAAACCAATAAATATCATATACATATATTAGTTTTATATTGCTGCCATAACATATTACTACAAATTTAGTGACTGAAAATAACACAAATTTATTAGCCCACACCTCTGTAGATCCAAAGTCCCGGTTGACTGGACTGCTTTCTCTGCTCTGGGTTTTATAAGACTAAAATCAAGGTGTCAGCAAGGCTGATTTCTTTCTGGAGACTTCAGGGACGAATTGCTTCCAAGTTTGTTCAGGGTTTTGGCTGAATTCAGTTCCTTCTAGACATAAGGCCAAGGTCCCATTTCCTTGTTGGCCATCAGCAGAGGCTGGTCTTTGCTCCTAAAATTGTCCCATGTTCATTCTCATGCTTTAGACAGCAGTGGTGGGGTCCTTTTCACTCTTTGAATCTTTCCAGCTTCTACATCTGCCAAATCTCTCTCCCTCCAGTCAGAGGAAGTTCTCTGCTTTTTAGGACTCATGAAATAAAATCAGACCCATTGGATCATCCAGGATAGTTGCTTTTAGAATATGTAAGCTTCATGACATCTTCAAAGTCTCCTTTACCATGTGGCATAGTATCCCAGCATCTAGGGTTAGGAAGTAGACATTTGGGGAGCATTATTTGGTCTACCACT